>JAHWFO010049455.1:837760-851278 GCA_023313115.1 Rhysida immarginata
GCAGTCCCTAATAGGACTGCTAGACACTTTTCGGCATGTGCGCCTAGAAATTTAAAGATCCCTGTTTAGGCGTCTGCTGAGGCATTACCATCTGCCTTAGCTCCAACAGCCTCCTCTCCCATCTCTGGGATATTGAGATGGTTTTACAGTCATTTGATGTTAGTAACTTTTAATGTGCAATCTTGGGTTAAGATTTCATTACACCACATCTGAGAAGACTACAAGCCTTTTCTTTTTTTTTTGATTATGTGCGGTTATCCGACATGAAGACGACCGTCACGGTTTTGGAACTTTGTTTTCTTTCGCCGATGTAGCGTTCGGCTAATCAACAGGCGTTCTTCAATTCGCCTTGCTTCTTTAGTTTGTTTGAATATAATAATGTTTATTCTCGTCGAAGATTTGATGTGGACCCCATCGTCCCTTGGCTGTCTCCGTCTTACTGATGATATAGGAGTGATGTCTTAGTTCGTCGATCGACTTGGAGTTGAACTAGAATCTTCACAATGCAACGTGCTGAAGCACAACAGGCAACTAATCCAATCAGATGATTTTTTTTTTTTTGACATTTGTGTTCAGATTTCGGTGATGTTTTAGAAAATCGACTCGTTCTTTTTGAACTTCTTTTGATTATTAATTTTTATTAATTTACTTTCTTCATGATTTTTTTAAATCCGTTTAATTGAGAATATTTTAATTTTTTTTATTTCTTGATGATATATTGTTAATTTTGTTTTGTTTTTCAGGACTTCGACCATGTTGTTCCCGTCTTGCCCGATCGTCACCTCTCATGTCGTGTGTCTACCCTTTGGTCTGTCTTCCCTTTCCCGTATTTATTCCTCTTAGTGTTATCCCGTTGTAATTACTCTAGCTTTATTTTGTTACCCGTCATTCAGAGTCCTTGTGGAAGAGGTCTAATGGTTTGTTAATTATAATTTTAAGCTCTACCTTCCTTTTTGGTAGAGTTGTGTATTAGAACATCATATATTGTTTGTTTGTTTTCTAGTATCTCTTAAGAATTTATGAAAACTTATTTTTTTTTATTTCCAATATTTGCTTACTTTTTGCTGTCAGTTTCTCTTTTTATTTTTGTAGTACAAGCTTAACACCTCAACCTTCTATTTGTATGACCCTCAACCCTTTCCGTGAATTACTTTTCGGTTTCCACGGTATCTTCCAGCTACTTCTTCCAGCATTTTCGGAATTTGGACTACTCCCGATATAGATTAGATGTACTTTCAACTTCTGAGACTATTCCAGTTTTTCCGTTAGACGGTTTCCGATCTTGGGTTGTTATCTGCTGTCTGCTTCATCTAATTATTTTCTGTCAGCAATAAAGAAAATATTTATATGGATTTCTTTAGTTTTTCTTTCCTGAATCGTTGTCTGGGGCTATCAAATTATTAACTCTCGTGGTCTGGGGGTTATCGCTATTTTTACCTTATTAACTTTCCTTTTAATCCTTATTTTCTTGACGGGTTAGTTTTAGTTATTTTTATTATCTTTCTGGGTTTTGTCGGTTATTACGCCTTTTGTGGGAAAGTCGGATTTTTCTCTTATTCCCACTGGAGCTCAACGTGACGGTAAACGCGACCCTGTTTACTAGCACGTTACACAGTGTAGATACCCCATCACAACTCTCTCTTTAGAAAATTATTCTGTATGACAAATATTTTCTTTTGAGAAAATTGTTTCCCATAAATAAAATTTTAATTTGAAACATTTCTATTATATATAAAATTTAACAACACTCATAAATTCGGCCTGATGGGCTTTCTTTCATCACTGAACACAACTTCTGTGAAGTTAAGCAACATCAGGCATGGCTAGTCACTGGATGGGCGACCATCAAAGACGCACGATCTTTACCCCCCCGCCCCCGGGGGGCGGGGGCCGGGGTGGGGGGACGGTAAAGACGCATGATCTTTACCCCCCCCCCCCTCCCGGCTGCTTTGACCATCATACAGCAGTTGTCAATGCAGGTCCATCCAGGGACCCAAATCGTCGGCCTTTGGCCACACAGGCCCTGAATGGACGTATTGGACTCCATTAAAATAATAAATAAAAAAATTACAATCATTTAGAAGTATTTTTGAAATATTGAAATATTTTTCTTAATGATTTAAACGTATGGTCTTTTTATACTTTTTTAGGGAATATTTAAAAAGAAAACTTAGAACACCTTTGCATAGAGCAAAAGTAATCAAGAATGAAACAATACCCTTGCCCCTTGGCGTTGAAATTATAGAAACTCCAGAAGATCGGGATTTACCTTATTCAGGACAAGAGTGATTGAGTTAATCCATCCAAAGGATCGGCTTGATTTATGAAATTGTAAATTCTCTTTGTATCATCTGTTCTCTTACTTGATATAGTGGTGCAATATCTCCAAGTGTGTTCAAGTTTTTATGATTGGATATTTTCTGTACAACTGTATAATTAGAACTATTATCTTTAGAGATCCGCAATTGACTAGCAATACAAATAAGTGCTCAAATATGTGTATTCGGTGAGCAATTTTTGTTCAAAAGCAATGAGCAATATTTAAATAAAATCACAGATAGATCATGCGTTTTATCCAATTTTTAATACAAATTTATGTTATAGTATTTCATTATAACTTTAACTCTTTCATTCATACTTTGTAAATACCATTAGATAGACATGGTCAGGAAATGTTAAAACAAAGTACGATTAAAAAAAAATATTATTTAGATAAATTTCACCTTATAAATTACACCAAGGAGAATGTATATTTTTACGATCGATATTGGGAGAAAAAATAAGAAGAAATTGCCAGGCTTATTTCCATGCTGATTCCAGGACTTTTGTTTTTTTGTTGTTTTTTTTTGTTCCACTTCATTATTCATCAAATGTTAATTATAAGGAGCAATCGCTTGATCACTTTACTATAACAGTCAATAGTTCCTTTAGTAACTTTATTGCGTTAGATTTATTAGCTATACATAGATTTTAGATAATACACGTAAAATAAGTCGTTCCGCATTTCGGTATCTTACATCATTTTCAGGCAAATCAAATTTAAAATTTCAATAATTTAAAAACTGAGAGCAATATAACCTTTGCAGTAAAATTAAGTTATGTATCGGAAGAAATACTTAATAAATCTAATTATTTAATAGCCAGCAAAAACAGTTAATTTGGAAGAAACTTTAATGCCATTTCCTCCCGCTATCAACAACTATGGATTCTATGAGAATAAACTATGATTTCCTTAAGTACTTAAGGAAAGAATTGATATATATTCGTTGATACCAACGTTTTATATTTCAGTCGTACACGAAGTTTTCCCCATTGCTTTGAAATTGGGAATAAGTTGGTCCAATCTATAACCTATCGTCCGATAACCATGTTTTTGAGAAAATTTTTCGTTGTTTTTTAAGGTCTATGTTTTTAACAATTTCATTAATCACAAAGGTTTTAGCCCAGGCCACTCAATCGAAATAGCCATGTATGATTTAATCGAGTTTGTAACAAATCATGGGAAGACGACGAAATGTTGTTCATGAGGTGTGAAATTCCAAAGTGTAGTAGGTATTGTAAGATCTATATGACATTCCTATGTTTATTAGTTCCTGGGTAGTAAACCATTAGAATCGTACGTAATTGACTGAATCACCCTGTACATGTAATCTCATCGACATACATATTTCCAAAAGTATAGAATTCCGTTTTCATTGCATTAGAGAAATAAGATCGTTAATTAAATTTAATTTAGAATTTAAGATTCAAAAGACTTGTCGTTAAATTTATACATGTGATCTTTTTTCATTTTGATTGGATATTTTTTTGGAATAATTGTAAATATATTTTCAAACGATCATGTTATATATTTTGTTATTTATTGCATAATTTTTATTCTTGAAGCTTTTTTAAATTAAAACTTCCATTGAAATAAATCATATTTAATTTTTATCAATTTTATTTGCATTAAAATTTTAATGAAAAATGATTTTATTATTTATTCATATGGATTTTATACTTTTATCGCCGGCTCGGTAGCCGAGAGGGTTAAGGTGTAGGTCTTATCGCTTTTGGACCCAGCGAGTCACGGGTTCGGATCCCATCGAGGGCATGGATGTTTGAATCTGTCCCATTTTTCTAACAGTTCCTCTATTGAGTTTGGTATCAGGAAGAGCATCCGGCCGTAAATAATCATAGCTTCAAGCAAAAATTAACATAGCGACCACCAAGAAATGGAAAAAGCTGAAGAAAGGGGTTTTTATACTTTTATCGTATGCATTTACGAGGGTAGCCAAAACATTTATCGTATGCACCACAATTTTTTTCTCCGTCCCCAACAATGGTACGAATACGAAACTTCAGATATGCATTCTTTGTAGTTTTCGGAGTGCGCGCGCAAAGTTTCTGTTTCTTCCGACAGATAGCGTACGTGCAGCAATGGAACAACATGGCATCTGTAAGTGATGTACGTTACAAGCAGCGTGTCGTCATTAAATTTCTCTCTGCGGAGCAAGAAACGGTTGGAAACTTTCACAAACGTTTATGTGCAGTTTATGGAGCATCAGCAGTCGACAGAAGTACGGTTAGTCGCTGGGCACAGAGGGTGAGGCCATCAGAAAGCGGAGCTCCAAGATTTGCCGCGGTCGGGGCAGCCATCCTCGGCTGTCACACCTGAGAAGATGCAGCGAGCTGATGCGCTCATTCGTCAGGACCGACGCAGAACGACTCGGCAGTTGGCGCTGGAGCTGTCAATCAGCAAGTAAGTGTGGGTGAAATCATCCGTGCTCTTGATTACACAAAAACGTGTTCACGATGGGTTCCGCGCTGTCTTACGGAGGAACACAAAGCTCTGAGAAAAAACATTTCTTCTGAGTTGTTGCAATGTTTTGAAGCTGAGGGGGAAGCCTTCTTGTCCCAGAGTGTGACAGCTGATGAAACCTGGGTGCACCATTTTGAGCGACAATCGATGAAATGGCGTCATCCGCACTTCTCACAGAAGAAAAAATTCAAAGGTACTGGTTCTGCTGGTAAGGCCATGATCACTGTGTTTTGTGATTGTGATGGTGTCATACTCATTGATGTGTCATACTCATTAATTCTGAGGCATATGTGAACACATTAACCAAACTCAAGAAGTTCTTCCAGCGACTTGGACGCCATAACAACCCAGCTGATCGTTTGCTTCAACACGATAACGCTCTCCCTCACACATGTTTGAGGACGTCAAAACACATCACGAAAGAGGGTTGGACAGCGTTACCCCAACCACCCTACAGCCCTGCTCTAGCGCCCTCACTTGTTACACTTGTTTGGGCCATTGAAGAATGCCATTCGTGGAAGATGTTTTGAGGATGACGAAGAGGTGATTGAACAGAACAAGGACTGATACCAACAGGGCATACACCCCCTTGTGTCTCGCTGGAGGAAGGCCATAGAACGGTACGGAGATTACGTGGAAAAATAGGGAGTGTAAAAGAAACATCATTTTTTCGTGTGTTTAAGTTTCATTGTGTTCGATAAATAATTGTTGATGAAAAAAATGGTGGTGCATTCTTTCTGTGCTACTCTCGTATTACATTTATTCTCGTGAAAAATTGAATCGGGTTAAAATTTCTTTGTGCACTTTCCTGCAATAATTTAAAGGGCAAATGACACCAAAGATATCGCTATAGAGATAATAAATAATCAGAAAGAATGTAACATAAAAAAATCGACAATTGAACAGTGGAGTGAACATTTGTTCGGATGGGACGGAAGCAGCTTTTCACTATGCTCATCTTTCCAGAATAAATGCCAAAGGAAATATGAGCCCAAGAGGTCATCCACTGGGATAAACAAGAAGCCTGGGCCCAAGAGGTCCTCCACATTATACAAAAAACAAAATAAGATTGACGGTTGTCAGACAAGAAGCAACAAAACAAAACAAAGCAAAAATCAAATATAAACCAAGAAGACAACGAGAAAGAAAAGCATCACATCTTCCAGCAATCTGGGAAAATAACGTTGCTGATGACTTCAAAGTTGATATCCAGAATGTGTCTTGGCTTTCAAAAAAAAAAAACAAACTTTTATGGAAAAAATGTTACAAATTTTTTAAGAAAAAGGCATAAGTAAGTGAAATGGGGACCCCCCCCCCCTCTATTCAAAAACGTTAGCTGCGCGTGACGTCATATTATCCAAATCGAAGCCAACTAAAAAGACAGGCCTCGGCCAACACCACCTAAAGAGAAAGTCTGAGTGCGGAAACGTCATACATTGTTACATCATGATACGAAGTCATAATTTAGGGCTTGTTATTGGTAGAAATGCGATTAAAGATGACTTTTTATGATGATGTAACAATGTATGAAATTTTCGCGCTCAGGCTTTGAGTAGAGGTGGTGTTGCCTCGGCCAACACCTCCTAGAAAGAAAGCCTATGCACTGAAAATTCATGCATTGTTACGTGATCATAAGAAGTCATAATTTAGGGCTTATTATTGGTAGAAATAATATTAACAATGCCTTTTTATGACGACGTAACAATGTATAAATTTTCAGTGCACAGGCTTTCTTTTTAGGTGTTGCCTCGGCGCAGAAAAGTCACCTGATCATAGCAGTCCGGCCAACAATCCAACCTTCATTGTTTCAACAAACGAAAAAATATCGGTTGTTAAAATCCAAGATTGAAACAATGAAGGTTACATTGTTACTTGGACTAGCATGGTCAGGTGATTTTTTTCGCGCAGGGGCCTGTCTTTCTCGTTGGCTACAATCCAAATCCGCAGCCGACGAGAAAGACAGGCCGCGTCACTGAAAAGTCACCTGACCATAGTGGTCTGAGCAACAATCAAACTTTCATTGTCTCCATCTTGGATTTTAACAATCAGTGTTTTTTTCGTTTGTTAGAAACAATGAAGGTTATATTGTTACTCGGACTCGTGTGTCAGGTGACTTTTCCGCGCTGGGGCCTGTCTTTCTCGTTGACTAAAAGCCAAATCGTACCCAACGAGAAAGACAGGTCCCGGCCATGACCACCGGAAGACAAGGCCTGAGCCAACAACACCTAGACAGAAGGCCTGCGCACAGAAACGTCATACATTGTTACATCACACAGAAGCGGCTATTGTTAATCGTATTTCTACCAATAATAAGCCCTAAATTTGGCCTTTTGTTGATGATGTAACAATGTATGACATTTCTGTGCGCTGGCCTTCTGTCTAGAAGGTGTTGCCTGAGCGCGGAAACGTCATACAATGTTACATCATCTTTAGAACAGCTAATTTAAGACTTATTATTGGTAGAAATACGAATAACAATACCCTTCTAATGATGATTAACAATGTATGACGTATATGTGCTCAGGCGAAGCCGACGCGATCTAAACAAGCCATGGCCAACACCACCTAAAGACAAGGCCTGAGCGCGGGAACGTCATACATTGTTAAAACGTCATAAGTAGTCATCTTTAATCGTATTTCTACCAATGATAAGCCCGAAATTATGACTAGGTATGATGATGAAATTTCTGTGCGCAGGCCTTCTCTTTAGGTGGTGTTGCCATGGCACTGATTTTGTGACATCATGCAAACAGATGGATTTTGTGACGTCTTGCAGAAAGAAATTTAAAAACAAAATAAGGATATTTAAAATTTAAAATAAAATGATTTATTAAAAGGTAAATGACCCATGTTTGGCATTAATGCATTTTATTATACTGTATTTACTTAGTTATCTAAAATACAAAATTCATATTAAAATATCCCATCCGTTTTCGTGAAGTTTCAACAATGCCAAGTGACTTAGTGACACGGCTTTATATAGATTGCGTCGGCTTTGGCTCAGGCACAGCCCACTAGATAAAGGCCTGAGTGCTGTTTTCAAAATGGCGGCGCTTGCAGGCAGACTGTCTGTGTGAAATAAGATGGAATAGAAGAATTATTTCACAAATTTGCTTTAATCTTCTAACGAAATCTAAGTTTTTGAATTTGTTATTTAAATGGCTTTATGTTTCAGTCAAAACAATGGCAAATAAATATAGTTTCATTTTTTCAAAGTAGAGCCATCTATGGAGGAAGAGAAAAAGCATCTTTTCTATAAAAAATTTCGAAACCATATATGATGGTTTTAGAAATCTGCAAAAATTTGTTCCTATAATAGATTAATTATTTTGGTTAGATTTTGTAAGAAAATTAAAGCAAATTTATGAAATAATTCTTTTATTTCAGCTTATTTCACACAGACAGTCCGCCTGCGAGCGCCGCCATTTTGAAAACAGCATAAGGGCTAATTTAAGACTTATTATTGGTAGAAATACGAATAACAATACCCTTCTAATGATGATTAACAATGTACAACGTATCCGCACTCAGGCCTTGTCTCTCGGTGGTCACGTCCCGGCGCAGAAAAGTCCCCTGACCATAGTAGTCCGGCCAACATAGAATTTTAACAATTAGTGTTTTTTCGTTTGTTGGAAACAATGAAGGCTAGATTGTTGTTCAGACTACTATGGTCAGGTGACTTTTGAGTGCCCAGGCCTGTCCTTCTCGTTGACTACGAGCAAATTGCAGCCCACGAGAAAGACAGTCCCTGACGTGGAAAAATCACCTGACCATCTTAGTCCGAGTAACAATGTAATTTTCATTTTTTCCATCTTAGATTTTAATAATCAGCAATTTTTCGTTTGTTGGAAACAATGAAGGCCATATTGTTACTCGGACTAAGATAATCAGGTGAATTTTCCGCGCCAGAGCCTGTCTTTCTCGTGGGCTACGAGCCAAATCGAGGCCGACGAGTTCTATAGGCCCTGTAAATCTCGTCGGGCCTGTGCTGAAGCGTGGCCACCGAGAGATAAGGCCTGAGCCAGAAACGACAGAAGGCCTTATCTCTCGCGGTACGTTCACATTATTACATCTCACTAACACGGCTATTGTTAATCGTATTTCTACCAATAATAAACCCTAAATTTGGCCGTTTGATGATGATGTAACAATGCATACTCTTTCTGTGCGCAGGCCTTCTGTCTAGATGGTGTTGGCTCAGGCCTTATCTCTCACGGTACGTTCGCTTATTCGCTCGGAGTCATGCTCCAAGTCAATGTGATCACGTGACCAGAGTAGTAGCGTCATGGCTCAGAGTCAACCGTAGCCGACGAAAAACACAGGCCACGGCGCGGAAAAGTCACCTGATCATCCTAGGCTGAATAACAATGTAATCGTCATTGTTTCCATCTTGGATTTTAAGAATCAGTATTTTTTCGTTTGTTGAAAACAATGAAGGTTGGATTGTTGATCAGCCTACCAAGGTCAACCGAGGCCAACGAGAGACAGGCTAGGGCACTCAAAAGTCACATGATCATCGGGGTCCGGCCAACAATTCATCTTTCATTGTCTCCATCTTGGATTTTAACAATCAGTGTTTTTTCGATTGTTGGCCGGATCCCGATGATCATGTGACTTTTGAGTGCCTTGGCCTGTCTCTTGTTGGCCTCGGAGTCAACCGTAGCCGACGAAAAAGACAGGCCGGGGCACTAAAAAGTCACATGACAAAAGTAGATCTAGCAGAAATCCAATCTTCATTGTTTCCAACATTTAGCAACAATCAGTGTCTTTTCGTTTGTTGGAAACAATGAAGATTGGATTGTTGCTAGATCTACTTTGGTCATGTGACTTTTAAGTGCCCCGGCCTGTCTTTTTCGTAGGCTACGGGAGTCAACATAACGAAATAACAATCGAAGACTTTGATCGTTATAATCATTTGTGAGCAGTATTGCCAATTTAGTCTTTATTTCATGCGCTTGTCTTTTGTTGGGTATTTTTAATAAAAATTAAGCAATGCACATCAAGCATCTACCATTCATTTACAAGTCCTCAATATTTACCTTTTACCTTCTCCATTTATAAATGAGTATAGAATCATTCATTAATAAACAGCATATTATACTACTTCGTTAATAAATGTACCGGGTGATCCAAAAATGTGTTACATTTTTTTTACATTGTTAACGACATTTTCAGTGTTTGCGAGGCCAACGAGATTTGTAATACACTTATGGATCATCCGATATAATGCACAAAACAATGAAAATGAGCTTTTAAATTGGACACACACCCTGCTAAATTGGCAACACTGCTTGTGAACGATTCAAGATATTTTTTTCCCTCTTCGCAACCTCCGGACGCATCAGAAAAGCATGAGCAGTGCCCATGGTACTTTTGGCCATGGGGACCCTTTAACACTAAGTTATCGGCCTCGGTGGCTCAGCGGTTGCGTGATCGCCTCTGATGCCCGAGTACGCGGGTTCAATCCCGGCCGAAGACGGAAAATGCCCCTGGAAAATCCTGTGATTACGCCGTAGGTCCCGTGTAGTCGTTTGCCGGCTGCATGTTAAAGAACCATTGCGAGCCAAAACTTGTGGCCCCTATAACGCCGTTCTGAAATGACCATAGCAGTTGAAAAGGACGTTAATACCAAACAAACCAATCTAACATTAAGTTATTTTTTTAACAGGAATAAACAATAACATATTTTTTATTTGTTTTCATTATTTTTATAAAAACAAAAGTTCTGGTCATATTTTTAATTTTAATTTATTATCACAGAGGCTAGGGCCACGGTCTATAGAAGTAAATGGTCGTTCAACTCCCGTCATTTTCCACTTTTAAGGGAAGCTAGGGAATTCAGATCACGCTAGGAGCCTCATAGTCGCAATGGACTTTCTGCGCTCTATGCGGCACCTAGCGTGATCTGAATCTCCTAACTTGTAAAGTTATTTTATTTATTTAGTTGATGCCCAAAATTAATAGTGAGCTATGTATTGTATTCAGCAGTTGGGTTGTCAATTATTTCTTTAAGATTATGTAGAATACATTAATTTCGGCAGTATTATGCCAATAATTCCTAGCATAATAGTTTCGGCTGTATTGAAACTGAAAATGAAACTAAAATTCTAGCACACGAAAGGGCGGCGATGCATTCGTTTTTAGTCCGATTGTACGGGGTTGTGCATAACCTTTTGCTAGGGGGCTGCGACTTAAACCGCAGCGTTGTAGCACACTCTTATGACGCTTCGGCAGAGAGTAGTTCATTGTGCGTCTATTGGTATCAAACAAATATGGCTGGTTTAATAAATGACAGTGAAGAGCAGCGTTTCATGGATAGAGTTCGTGCAAATGCAGATCGAGAGGCAATGGAAGCAGGTGCGTCTTTTATTAATCGCAAATGGGTTGCGAACAAGTTAAACCGATATTTTTCCGTTTCTTCGAGATCCAAACAACACTATCGACCCGCATGAAGTTTGTTTTGTGCAGGATAAGGCACCTTGCTTTAAGGCTAATGCAACACAGCAAATCCTAAGAGAAAGTGCTATCGATTTCTTCTCATCAAACGAATGGCCCGGTGCATCCCCTGACCTAAACGTTGCTGAACATTTTGGAGCCGTGTTAAAAGACGCAGTGGAATCTTTAATGATTCAAGAACGTGGTGAAAATCGGTATTCTCGAGACCTTCTAATGGGATACCTGACATCTGTGCTGAAGGACATGGAGTACGATACTGCTCTGTTTGAGACACCTCCGCTCCTACCCGAAACGGATGCGTGCTGTTCGAGAAGCAGGTGGTGGCCACACTAAATATTGATGTGATAAAAGCAGAAATAAACGTACTTTTTGATTATCAACCGCAGAACATTCCACTTAGTTTTGTTTATTTTCCAGACCCCTAGCAAAAGATTATGCACAACCCTGTACATGCAGCGCCATTTTTCAATTGAGTTACCCCCTATCGGGAGCTAGAAACTTTAGCTTCATTTTTCAGTGGAGTTGGATGACCATCTACTATCTAAAGACTATGCCCTGGGCCCATGCGTAAAGATGGAACTGAGATTGAGCGTATAAAAATTAATAATTATGCTGAAGAAATTGCCTCGAATCAAATTTTCGATCAATTTAAGCTAAAGTTTCGTTTGTATTGTGCCAAGCCTACAACAATGGAAGGCTAACCAATTATGGTAGGCTATGCATTTTCGAAAGATAGAGGCGGCCATGTTGATGGTTAAACAACGTATGCGCCGGCTTGAAGAAATAAAGTCTTCTCTTCTTTTGTTTGTGTGGTTGCCTAACAAGCGCGCTCGCAAACATTATCTCATTGTAACAAAATTAATCATCGTTGAAGTCGCAACTTTGTTGGCACTTTTCATTGTTGCGTCGTCTTTCTCATTAAATTTTTTGACTCCGATGACTCCAACTTGAAAGCAGGAGTTATAGCTGCCGCCACGTAAGTTGAACGATCTTTTTGACATGCGCAGTAGATCATCTCATAAATTTGCTTTGTCTGGATTTTACCCATGATGCACTTGTTCTACTATAGTAATGGTGGAGATATCGCTGAAGCGTGGAAAGCCTATTAAAAGTCATAATATAAAACAAATTGCATTCGAGTCGACTATTCTGCGTCATTTTTAGCACATTTTCTATATATAGAAATGTGCTTATGTGATCGGTTTGTCCAGCCGTCCGTCCGTCCGTCTGTAGACAATCCCACAATTCATTGCGTTGCATATATTGAATTGCATGTATTGTTCAATCATGTCTTGAATTGCTGGAAGAAACGAATTATCCTCGCATTTGGTAAAACGCGTGTTGAGAACATGGGTTCGGTTCTGCGCGTGCTCTAAACGTTAATGAGATGGTGTGCGTGCAGGATGCACGGGTTTGACGATTATTAAAAGGGCAGTTCGGTCCCTAAATCAAGAGAATTTTTTTATTCCTAGGGAACTTAGCATTTATTACGATAACTTGAAAACGAATTAACTTTTTCACAGTCTGTTTTCACCAATCCATTAAAATGGGACAGAGTACGCAGAAGTACGAACGTGAGATAGCAGGAATAAGTACGTGCTCTAATAGCACGTGCTTTAATGGTACCATTATGATACCCTCTTAAACATTTCCTATAACAAGATATGGCATGTAATATATCAAACAAATTATCACAACATATCATGAACGAATATAAAAGAGTAACTAGTGATAGCAAGTATCGGTCTAATAGCACGTGTACGTGCAAGGATGTCTCATGAATGAATATAACGGTATATAGTGATGTCTGAATTGTTTAGTAGTACGTGTTTTAATGGTACCAAGTGGTACCATTGGAACTTTCAATGCTAAGATATGGCATGTAATATATCAAACGACTCGTAATAACGTGCCATGAGTGAATATCACGTGTAAATAATGATCATAGTTGTTGGTTTAGTAGCACGTGCCCTAATGGTGCCCTAATGGTACTCTTTTATATTCGTTCATATGGTAACCTTGGAACTTTCAATGCTAAGATATGGCATGTAATATATCAAACGACTCGTAACAACGTGCCATGAGTGACTATCACAAGAAAATAATGATAATGGTTAACAGTTTAGTAGCACGTACACGAATGGTGCCCTATGAAACCATATGGTACATTGGAAATTTCAATGCTAAGATATGGCATGTAATAGATTAAACGACTCGTAATAACGTGCCATGAGTGAATATCACGTGTAAATAATGATAAT
>JAHWFO010049455.1:861278-888438 GCA_023313115.1 Rhysida immarginata
ATAATAATAATAATAATAATAATAATAATAATAATAATAATAATAATGTAACAACAACTGAGGGGAACCAACATAAACAACTACAGTGATGAACCTCATTTGGTCCCCAACAGGCCGAGGCCCAAACCGGGGTTGATGAAAAACACATAAAAGTAAGGGGGAAAAAAACAAACAAACAAAAACCAAAAAAAAAAAAAAAAAAAAAAAAACCAATCAAGAAAATAAGTGAACATGAAGATCGTTAGAAGCCAAAAGGCTAATGTCATTAAAATTATTAAGATAATTAGTTACAATTTTATTTACATGGTCAATACGCGAAATAAAAGTTTTCCATTTAAGCATTTAAGAGAGGAATTAAGTACATAACCCCTACGTGTCAACCTCAGACTTTGAAAATTAAAATCATTCCCCAAAGGTGCAACGTTCAGTCTTCCATGAAATACACTTAAAAGAATGTTCATAAAACATTTACTGATAATGCGCTGAATATTAAAAACATTATGATTCTGTATTTAAAACACGTGATTACCTAAATTCTTCCCCAAAAAAGCATTAAAACTAGAACATTTGCGTTGGATTTTTGCAAGGCTTGAGAATTACCACCATGCCAAATCCAAGTACAATAGGTTATTTTCGGTATCACAAATGTCTTAAACAAAGTAAAAAAGGTTCCAATATCGGAGATTAAATGAATAGACATTTTCATCAATCCAATGCAACGCGAAATATCCAAATAAATTTGATTTAAGTGATCAGTAAAAGAGCAGTTGTCGGACAAGACTACTCCCAAATCCCTCAAACTATTGGTTCGAGACAAGGCATTATTTTTAATATAATAATTAAATATAAAAAGAGCGGTAGAGCGACTAAAAGATATCACAAAGGATTTTGATGCATTTAGTTCTAATCCATTGTTACTTGACCACTGATAAACTCGAGAAAACGCCTCCTGAAGCTCAAGGCAAGAATTCCAATCTTTAATCTTTATATATATAATTCTTCTGTGAAAGATCGTGAGTCACTGATGGGTCGCCCATCCAGTGACTAGGCGTACCTGGTATTGCTTAACTTCACAGAAGCTGTGTTTCAGTGAAAGCCTACCAGGCCACGGCCTCCCCCCTGCTATTAATAATAATAATAATAATTAATTCGAGGTGTTTCTGGAAAGTAAGTACCTTTTTTTTTTCAAAAAAAAATATATATATATATATATATATATATATATATATAAATAAAACTTATATATTTCCAAAATATTTTTCTTTACTAGATTCTATGTAGCTTTAACTATTTTTCCCCATAGTTTCCAAGTTTATTTAAGCACTTCTCATAGCGCTCAATGTACTTCCGCATGATCACTTTATAGAAGCTGCTGCCGGTGAAGAAAATCACGCAGTTTTCACTTGTTCATCGTCGCTGAAATGCAGGCTGCCGATGATCTCCTTTAGCTCCCGGAATAGGTGGTAGCCACTGGACGCAAGGTCCGGGAGTAAAGCTACGGCCACACAGAGCGCGACGGACGCGACGAATGGGACGGACGCTACGCGCCCAAAACATATGTGCCTTTATTCTCTATGTAAGTGGCCACACAGAGCTGCGGTTTTCCCCAATTACGTTTTTAGTGTCGAGAACAAAGGAGTTGACCACTACTAACTTCTAATAACCATAACCATGTCTCTTCTATTACTATGGTTTCTCCTACCACCATTATAAACTGTTTTCGAAAGGCAGGTTTTTGTTTATTTGATTTATTTATTTTATTTTTTATTAAATATCTATTATTTATTTTATTCCAGGGTTCTTGTGTCTCGTCCTTCTCTCCTACATTCGTCGCTTATACGGTTTTAATCTCACAAGATGTAGTGAACGAATTTCAAGGAATCTCCCAAGTTGAATTTGAAGCATTTCTTGATTGGACAAAGACAGTGTTTGTTTGGAGCTCACATTGACAGTCATATTTGCCAATCAGTGAAAAGAAGAAAAGGCGAAACCACTGAGCGAACAGAAAGCGAAAATCTGGATGAACAGTCACCGAAAATATCGCATAATGCAACGTTGGATGCTCTGTCAATTATACACTAGCGTTTGGAGCAAAACTGTGCAGATTATAATGCTTTTTATGAACTTGAAAAGATCATTGGAAGATCTACTTTAAATTTTTCACAGACTAAAATAACAGATTTCTTCCATTCTTAATACATACAATATGTATTCCACTATAAGAAATTGTCATATGAAATATCTTATTAAACGATCATAAAAATTTAACTCTCTATTCTATTGTTTATATATGGTCAGGTTGTAAGAGCAGTTGGAAATAAGAGCTATTTCCTCTGTTCTCGAGGCGGCCTGTCATTTTTACTTAATTTCATCATTGAAAACCCCTTTCTTCATCTCACTGTTTTGGATAGTGCCCTGCGAATGATCGCTGGCTCCAGCATAACAATCGGTCTTAGATCGATCTTTAAATAAAAAAAATTTGTGCTTTCAAATTCAAGTAGAAAAACGAAGTTTTATTCAAATACAACACCATAGGTACAATTTTGTCAACTTGTTACAATTTTGTCAATTAATCGATAGTTAAACAGCTTAGAATCAAACACTGATTTAAATATTTCGGTTTAATGCTAGCCCTTTTTTTTTTCAAAATATTACCTGCTTTTGAGAAGAGTCTCTCACTAGGAACTGAAGAAGCTGGAATCAATAAGAAATTAATTGCAATTTCATACAGATTAAAATTGTGTCTGTGCATGCATTTCCATATGTCTAAGGGATCAGCATTAAATGGTTCTAATTTGTTTTCTAAATATAATTTTAAGTTTCCATTTAATCCTAAAGAAGGTGAAGAAAGATTTGAAGTGGGATCCACATGATTGTCGACTTTTCTGTGAATCCATATGCTATCGGCACATATCTCATCATTATTTACACATGCACTGCTTTCAAATTCTGAGGAAGGCAACTTATTCAACATTGAATTAACGTGAGATATAGCAGCAGCACAACAACTACGGCTTCTGAAATCATGCTTCTTAAAACGTGGATCAAGCAATGTTGATACACTAAGAAGTAAATTGTTTTCTACATTCTTGAACCTAGCTTGTGTATGCTTCAGGGCACTTAACCTTAACTGCTTGCCTACTCATCTGATTGGCTG
This sequence comes from Rhysida immarginata, assembly GCA_023313115.1. Classification (NCBI taxonomy): domain Eukaryota; kingdom Metazoa; phylum Arthropoda; class Chilopoda; order Scolopendromorpha; family Scolopendridae; genus Rhysida; species Rhysida immarginata. Next base: position 864,436 of record JAHWFO010049455.1, read on the forward strand.
AGCTAGAGCTAAGGGAAAGATCGATCATTTTTTCGATCTATCGCTTAGTAAAAAGATCGTTCTTTTGATTGATCAACCTGAAAAAAGATCGATTGTAGATCGGAAATTCGATCCATCGCAGGGCACTAGTTTCGGAAGGCACAGCAGAACATCCAGAAGCACAGAATGGCTATATCTCAACAGTCAATAACGGTATCCCAAAATGGAAATTTATTGGGATAATTCCATGTATTGGCCAGAAGATAAGGAGATGGTGCCATAGTTTGGAAATTTTCTGTAATGCTCTGTACAGATATTTTCCCCTAAATGTTGTAAAACAGATTTCTTTTCCAGTGACGGATGTAGAAGGAAAGAAAGGCGAGACACAAAACTGGAATAAAACCGTAATTGGACACAGAGTATTACCACTCTGTGTCCAACTTCGGTTTTCTTTTGCAGTAGAGATAAATATGTTCAGAATGGAAATTTATACAAGTTTTTATGAGTAAACAGGATTTTTGCCATTCAGGGTGACTAGCGACCGGGAAAAGTCAGGGAACAATCAGGGAATTTTACAAAATCAACAAAAAAATGCGAAATAGGAACGGAAAATGTCAATAATATTCTATCAAGATAGATTTATTTTGCCGCCGGTGATCAGGGAAAATTACGTGAACAACAAGGAAGAATCAGGGAATTTTACAAAATCGTTTTGCTTAGACACTCTACCATTTCAAATAGGGATAAATACCACATATCGCTGGAGTTCCACATATCGCCGTACACATAGTAGTTTCTTGTAGTTTCCCTTATATTAAATGGCATGGAGCAATCTGGAAAACTGAAATTGAAAAATGATTGGATACATTAATTTATTTTAAATAATCGCATTTCAATAAATTACCATTCGGAACTACTGTATTTTAATCTTCACTAGAAGAAAAGATATTAATATTGTAAGTTGCCCAAGAACTTTATAAACATCTTGTATTTGATAACATTATTTTATTTTTGATAAATTTTTGTTTTATCTTTATAAATTTATTTCAACCTTCTTACTGGATCTATGTTAAATTTTATGTTTCATTTTCATACAATTGATTATTTTTTTACTAGCCTGAGTTGAGGTTTTATTTATGTTTTCATAAAATGTTTATCATTTATAATAAACATATTGATAAATTAGACATTATAAATGGTCATAAAGGAGAGGAAAGCAGAAAATATACTCATAGCCTTAATAAGGGATTAATATGTGCCTTCATTCATTTGGAAAGTCATTGTTTTCTAATCGTAATTAGTAATGCGTTCTTAGTGTTTTTGCTTACTCTGAATGTAATCATTGCTTAGTTGAGTACCTTTTATAAATAACTTTCTAGGATAATCGAACGCATTCATATCCGCAGTTAGTCGTCCTAATTAAACCTTAATTTCTAAGAAAAATCACTTCTTTAACTCGTAATTTATCCGGATGATTAGAACAAAAATTTATCACAGGATATAAATGAGTAATACCATTTTCATCCGGAAAAAAGAGTAAACATGATATATTTTATTGATTTTTTCCTTCATTATCAGGAGCCTAATCTTGCTTTTCAGAAACGATCTGAGTATAATAGTTTAAAATAAGCATAGGGTGGCATTTTTATTTTTGTTCAAATTCGGACCCACGTTCATATGAACTTTTTTGCTTAGAATCACCCATACTATCTCTACCCCTTTCCAACGTTTGTACGTTGAGTGTTGAATCACCATATATAAATAGATAGGGAGATACGGTGTGAAAATCAGGAAAGTTTTGCAAAAAGTGTGCACGAAAGTGTAAATCCACCTATGTGGGTGCATGTCGGTGCATATCTTGAAAGTTTGGCAAAAAGTGTGCACGAAAGTGTAAATCCACCCATCTACAAGATCATATTTTAAGTTAAGCTAACACATTAAAAAAATTTTAACCCTAGGATTATTTATTTCCATATTTTTTTCAAAGTAACTGTAAACAGGATATGAATAGCAATCCGTCAGCATATTGATCATATTCAGTATGATTAGATCATTCATCCTTGTTTATTATACTCAAGGGAAACTCGCAAAATTTCTTAAGAATCAGGTAATGTTATATTTTTTGAAACAGAGTTTTTAGAATTTTTTTTTCGGTTTCAAATTAAGAAAAATCCGGGTTTTTTCCCGCCGAGGATTAACACATCTCCATCATGGATATTTCCTTAGTTGCTAAATTGTGAACGATGTGCTCAACGACCGATTTTGCCTTCTAAAACATTCGAATAATAAACATTTAAACTGGTAATCATATTACTAAAGATGCGATTACATGAAGCTAAAAACAGACACTCCAATTAAATAACATGATTACTATCAGAACTCTTTAACTTTATTTCTCTACTTCATTGCATTTTCCATTTGGCATATTGTAAAATTCTTGAATTTAGAAATCCCAAGGGCTTCAAAAACATTGAATATATTTTTACTTCATGAACAAATTCTGAAGATTTTTGGGAGCCCAGATATAGGTGGATCAGTGAAAGATTTTTTTCAAAAGAAGAAATCACTTATTAATGACCCTCGGTGTCACTCTTTGCAACTGTTCATCTGAAACATGAGAATACGAGGTAACAGTAAGTAGTCAAGTTAATTAAGTAAAATTATCTATTTCCATTGTTTATAGACTATAAATAAATTACGATACAATAACAGTTAGTTTACGGATTTTTTTATGAAGCGCCAACAGTACGGATTATATTCATTATTATTGTAATATATATTTACTATAGGATGTTCGAGATCAGGTAAGGGTTTCTATATCTATTCATAAGTTTTATGAAATAATAACTGTGGTGAAATTAATAGAATTGTTTTTAGTATGCATTGCTCAGTTTTCATTATTTGCACCTGCTTTAAATGTACAACTGCAATGGTAATAATGGTTTGTGCATAGTTTTCTATGAACGTTTCTTATTGCAAATATCAAAAAAATGAAATCGTGATTTTTATTGTGTGCCGACATTGGATCATCTTTAGAAATTTGCCGACTTTTGCGTTGTCACTATTTTTTGTTAAATTGATATTGTCACATCATTTCTTGAAGAATGCGTAGTAGATGAGTAACATTTTGATTACAAAGTAAAATAGAGTAAAAAAACTTTTTAAAACAACGATTTTATATAAACTATCAATTTTGAAGTTTACGTATCGTATCAGACCCATCCTTTATTTGAAGTTCACAACGATACTAGACCATGGAAATTATGAATCCAAAGCTTTTATGTTTTAAAAAAATGCAATAGAAAGTAGAAAACCATTTTTCTTTGATTAATGTTTTCTTTTTTTTAATATAAGTAAATTTCTCTTTTTGCTTAATGTTTTAATATAAGTAAATTTATATTAAATTTTCCAATGAATCTCAATTAATGAATTTTGCCGACTATACGTTAAAGAACCCTTGCGAGGTAAAATTTGAAGCCCCTATAACGCCGTCCTGATATGACCATAAGAGTTGAAAGGGACGTTAATACTAATCAACGTTAACCAAACCAATTAATGAATACATATTAATAGAATTCTTTCCAGTGATTATAAATTAAATTGGGTTTGCATTTCTTTACTTAACATTATATAAACATTTGAAATATTCTATATAAATTCAGTAATGTACGAGGGCACTCTTTTGTGTCAGTGTTAATATAATTCGGAGAACTAGCGATCATACATTTTGCTCACTTAACTTTCCAGGTCCACTGACACAAGCTTCATACATTTATGCTAGAGAGCTCTGAATTATAATCGGAAACACGATGGCGTGTAACAGCACGATGTTACTGCGCATGAAACAGCGTAGTATAATAAGTTGTTAACTGCAGAAATGTGTACCACCGATAAACATTCAAGACAGAAGATTGGGTCAATATCACTATGATGCGACGTTCGTCTCTTCGTGCTCGTTATGGACAAACGACAAAGTGGAAGGCCGCATATCTCAACTGATGACGCTTATCAAAATCGTGTCAACTAATTCAGCGAATCGCTATTTGCTTAACTCCACTTTTATTTTTATTCACTTATTTTAGTTACTTATTAAAAAAACCGCTTATCCGTAAGGCATGGGTCACACTGGCGTAAAACGCCGCGTAAATACGCCGACGTAACGACGCCAGTGATGTCACTTCCGGTAAATAGCTTGGCGCCGCGCCTTACGTCGAAGTTGAATTTTGTTCAACTTCTTACGTCGCGTAAGATCGTACGCCGAACATCAGCCAATCAGAAGAGCGATTGGCCCTCCATCAAGATGGCCGACAAAAGAGCGATGTACAATAGCGAATGCTTTGTAGAAATGGTGAGGAAGTTTAGCTAACTTTGTGACAAAAAAAAAAAAGTCCAGGCTATTAAAATACTGCCAGACTTTGTGATAAAGCTCGATACTGTTGGCATTTATGCTGAAGCTACTTCAAGTGATGCCATGCTTTAAAGCAATAGCGAAACGACATCACAAATTGCGCCGCGTTATACGCTGTTAGGCATGGGTCACACTAGCGTAAAACGCCGCGTAAATACGCCGACGAAACGACGCCAGTGATGTCACTTCCGGTAAATAGCATGGCGCCGCGCTTGGCGACGTCGTTACGTCGGCGTATTTACGTGGCGTTTTACGCAAGTGTGACCCATGCCTTAAGGTCGCTGGGGCAGCAGCCCTATGGACGATTTCCAGCACTCGCTTCTCGAACCCAGATTCTCCATATAGTCTAACCACACGATTGTAAGCTGATCCCTTGGTCTCTTGCGCACTGGCTTGGAAAATTGCAATTGCCTAGGAATACCAGTTTGCGGCATCCGTATCACGTCAACGCCATCTAAAAAACAAAACCTGCTTACTGCGTCATCAAACGAGGGCTGACATTCCAATCTTCATTGTTTTCAACAAACGAAAAAATACTCGCTGTAATTCCTGCTTTTTCGTTTATTGCAACAATGAAGGTTGGATTGTCAGCCCTCGTTTGATGACGCAGGCAGTGGGTGGCCTTGTTTTTTAGGTGGCGTTGATCACGTAGTCAGACCAAAGCAACTGACAGTTCTCCACGCGGAAAATAAGCGACTCAACACATAAGAAAACTGCTGATGTGTACTTTATTAGGATAAAACCTGTCAAACATCTTATAAATCTCATTTCTGACGCTTACAACTGCGATCGCGCACGTTCGGTCATTATCCAAAACTCATGATCATAGTAGAGAATGGTGACAGAGACAAATTTGAAAATACTGAGCTTAGCTTTGTTTCCTAGCTCACGTTTCGTTACCACGGAACGTCAGAGTTCGCAACTAATACAGCTTCCTGCACTCGTGTTATATGTGCACTCCAGTTATATGTTCTGCCGTCCATCACTCGTGAATGCAGTCCCGAGATAATTGAACTTCTCCACTTGTCTCAATGAGGCTGTCTTGAAAGGCCCAGAACTTCAGTCTTAGCCACAAATGATTTTCATCCCAGCCTCTTCAAACCGATGAGTGCAAACCGATCTAGTGAATGCTAAAGGATGGTGAGAGAAGACCAAGAGAGACAAGGTCGTGAGCAAAGAGCAACCTCTCCACCAAGCAATCGCCCACACAAACACGCTCATCGCACTATGGTCCAAAATCCTGAAAAGCTGGCCAAAATGTCAAAAATTATTTGATTTACTCGAAAGTTTGATTTTATTGGGGTTTAAGAGGTCGCTGATTACGAATCTGAGATCCAAATAACTTAAAACAGCATAACAGAACCAAAATAGCAAACTTGGTATCGTCGGTGTATGACCACACCAGTTTCAGTTGGGCACATTTTTTTAAATTTTTAACTCACTAACCAATTTAAATAAATAAATAAATAAATAAATAAATAAAAATATGTCTAAACGAAGCAAGTCTAATAGCGAGTCTTGCCTGTATCGTTGCTCAGGCGAAGGAATCGAAAGAGTGCATTCCTTCCCTTGACTAGACCCTTTATTTATGGTTTAAAATGTTATATTTACTTAAAAGATCTTTTCAAGCGTATCGATATGCCTTTTCTCTCTATGTTGATGTGATCCGACATAGAGTCCGGTCCAGAATTAATTATTATAAACACACTTGACACGAGCGTCACGAGACGCACTCGTCGAAGATCTCGCCCTCGGATGCTTGAGAACAACCAGATATTTCCAAACATGCACATATTTCTTTTAACGTCAAAAAATTCATATCTTTAACGAGAATTGTTCAACGTTCTAAACAAAACTCATTCTATACTTTACCATTGGGTACAGTAAAATATATACAATTTGGTAGTAAATACTTTTACCGTTTAGGAGATTTATTAAGGACACACAAACAGACAAACTTACAAATAAATAAATGTAACATTCACATGTGTGCGTGTTAAGAATAATATTAATATGGCCCTATTCATAGTAAGAGATTTTCGGACAGAATATCTATCTGTATACAACAATTCGATCTGTTTGTATGCTTCACAAGCGTTCGATGCTGAAATAAATAGCGCGGAGCGCTACAAAAATTTATCGCAAAGCCAAAATGGCAGATAAAGGCAACAAAAGTTTTAATGATTCGAAAGAGAAAAGTGCAATCTAAGATATGGTATTAATTAGAGCTTGGAATAAGCTGGAATGCATAACTATTTGGATACTTGAAAATTTAATTCTTTCGAAATATATCAAATCTTAAAGACTTAAATTTATCTCAAAAAAAAACTATATATGTAACAAATAAAAAATATTGTTAATATATTTTTCTATTGCACATACTTCCAGGAATAGAATCCACTGTGTAAAATTTGATTTGCAAACTTCGTTTATAAAATATACCCACAAAACCAGACAAATAAAATCTCCATTATTTTGAATTGCCACGATTGTTTCGTACGAAGGTCAACTTTGAACTGAACTGGAAATTGAAGTATAGAAAATATACACTGAGTTAGCATAGCTCATCTGATAGCAAGCACATTGATTGATGGGCATGGCTCACGAATTCACAGAGGTAACGGATTCTGGGAATGGACCATTAGACGTTGTGGGAAGAGCTTGGATAAGTGATTAATCAGAAATGGCACGTCGTCGCGAGTTGACGTCTTTTTGAACGGGGTATGATAGTAGGTGCCCGACGCATGGGATGTTTCATTTCGGCAGTGGTGCAGGAATTTGGCTTTCCCCGCTCAACTGTCTCCAGGGTGTATCGGGAATGGCTGGATGAAGGCATCACAGTTCACAACAAGCACCATACCGGGCGTCCAGCTGCCCTGAATGATCGTGACCGGCGACACCTGGGACGAATGATTCAGAGAGACAGGAGCGCAACAGTGCAGCAAATCACAGACCAGTTCAATACTGGCCGCACTAGAAACGTCTCTCGGTGGACAATCCGGCGGAATCTGCATGCCCTCGGGTTTGGCAGCCGTCGCCCTACACGGGTGCCAATGCTTACCCAGCGTCGTCGGACACTCCGGCGTGCATTTGCCACCAACCATCTTGGCTGGACTCTGCATCAGTGGCGTAACGTCATATGGTAAGATGAGTCACGATATCAACTGTACCACGCTGATGGGAGGCACCGTGTTTAGCGCAGACCTCACGAAACGATGGATCCCGCATGCCAACAGGTGGTGGTGCAGGGTGGTGGGGCGTCAGTGATGGTCTGGGGTGCATTTTCCTGGTTTGGAATGGGCCCTCTGGTTATCCTGGACCAAACGTTGAATGGTCCACGGTATCGTCAACTCATCGGAGGCCATCTGCACCCGTTTTTGACATTTCAACACCCTGACGACGTAGCAGTCTTTGAAGATGACAATGCTCCATCACATCGCTCCAATGTCGTCCGCGAATGGTTCGAGGAGCATGCAGGAGAGGTCCAACGACTGAGCTGGCCAGCCCGGAGCCCTGACATGAATCCCATCGAGCATATCTGGGATGCTGTTGAAGTCAGGCTCCGGCCACTGGATCATCCGCCCACGAACGGGCAGCAACTATCTTCGGCTCTGCAGATTATCTGGTGTCAACTGCCTCCAGAAGTGTACCAGGGACTTGCAGACTCACTACCACGCCGTATTGCTGCACTGCACAGGGCCAGAGGTGGCCCGAGTAGATATTAAGTAACTATCCCATGAGTTTTGCTAACTCAGTGTAAATCTGAGAGTGGTAACATTCGCTGAAGAATTTAGTTCTCTTTCCGAAACACTATTAATATTTTAGAAAATTCGAAATTGGTTTTTTGAATTTTATCCAACTTTTTTGGACCACTGTGGATCGCCTCGGCTGCCCCTGTTAATCAAGTCCATAATGATAATGAACAAGAGGGGCGACAGGATGCACTTTTGGCGGATTCCAACACCCATTGTGAACAGTCTTAACTTAATGTCATTTATTTTTAAGGTTTTTAAGAAAAATAGATTAAATCAGCAAGACCAAAAAACAAAGTTCTGAAGAAGTGGCCTTATCCCCTGCCTAGAAATTTTAATATAATGAAGAAAACATGAAGAGGTGGTCCTAACCCCTAGTTGGAATATAAATTAAATGAAAAAAGAATTTCAAGTCTTTTAAGAATTCGAATTTTTAAAATTTTTATACTGCACTAAAGTGTCACCAGTAATTAACCACTGTGCCCGGTCTGACTTAAATAACAAGATGTAAACGAAAAACTGCTTGAAAGATTTGGCTCAAACAGAAAACTTAATTCGAATAAAAACGTAATAATAATAATAATAATAATAATAATAATAATAATAATAATAATAATAATAATAATTGAATGGAACTGAACTGAACTTTATTTCAGAAAGAAGGGTGGAACAGGGGCAGCGCAATGGAACAAACAACAGAATTACAAACAAAATTTACATTTAAACTTTTCAGGAACAAACTGGTGAGAAAAAACATCAAAATCCTTATACTAAATTAAAAATTTATTTACAATTAAAATGATTTCGTCTAAAAATCATTTCTAGAACTAACAAACAAAGATACTATTAGTCCTACTTTTAAAATTATAATTCATATTTTGTCACGGTTAAATGTAAGAATGCATTTATGTAAGTGAACAAAAGGACTGAGACATAATTAAGAGTAAAAATCTAAAAGTGTATTTAGAAAAATTAACTTTATATTTAACTTGATATAATGTAAGTCTAATATGAGAAATAACATTCTTGTCATCTAAATAACTGAAATAGCGATGAAAACAAGAAAATATAATTAAAATATTCTAATTTTGGATAATAGTGTATTGCAGTGGGAACATGAAGAACCTTCTCCTTCATAACAGTTGCTTACCCACAAATAAGTCCAAGACAATCGACAATCGAACAGCGCAGAGAAAAAATAGAACAAGTGGTTCGGAAGCAATGCTTTCACTGCCTTACTCGTCCGGGAAGTAACCAGGGTAAATACACTGAATTAGATAAGCCAGATGAGACCTATTAAGTCATCAGAGGCTAAAAAGGAGTCCTTTCCTATCAGGACGGTAAAACAGATTGTTGATTAACGAGGGGCATGGAGGATTAGGAGATCCAGTACTCTGGAAAGGTGGCCTTTTGGATATCGTCAAAGCTGACGTCCAGGATGTGACGTGACCTGCGATATCTGAGGGAACTTTTAATGGTGAGCGGGTGATCTAGAATATCTGCAATTAGAGGGTTGTGATAATCCTTAATCTTCGGAAGCAGATTCTTCAGCGACTCCTGGACGTGGTTTCCAATGCTAGGTATACTAAAATCGTCAGCAATGGAAGCATTAGTTGAGTTGGGCATTGGTCTTCAGGGTTAGGTTTTGGAAGGTTTGGAGGTCCTTCCATCTGGATTTACAGATTGTAGCCCAGGCAGGTATACCATACAGCAGAATAGTTCGGATTACCATTTTATATAGCAAAAGTTTGCTATCCACTCCAAGCGTGCTGTTACGGCACAGAAGAGCAACTAGACTAAACTTTGCCTTCTTAGCTTTATTAATAACATAAGGATACAGTTCTTTATTTCCCTCACCGCCATTACGGTAACGTTTATTACTTTAGGTTCTTACTAGCGCCGACACTAACTAAATTCAAAATTTGCAGTGAATATAAAGGAAGAGGGCTCCTAATTTCTAGCGAATTCTCTTTCTTTATATTCCGTGTAAGTTTTGTAACATTACTTCGATTTTCTCCAATGTTGTCTTTACGAATCGATTACAGCTTTGTATGTAACTTCATAACGATCGCTTGTATTTTTTTGTTCAATGATATAAATCTGCGAGATACAGTTAAAATGTTTTCAACACTATTCGTTAATGGAAGAGAAATGAGCCCTATTTAATCGACAATCAATTGAACAGCGGAGTGTACCTTTCATCGGGTGGGACAAATAGAGCGCTTCCATAAAACTCTCCCTACCTCAGTAAATACCAAATGAAAATAAGAAACCTGATGGACCCAAGTGGTCATCCACAGAATCTTGTTTAGACGTCTCATAACAAGAAATAGGTATAGCAATAAAATAATTAGTACTTGAATGAACATACGATATAAAATATAACTTCCTTAAAAACGTTATTTGGAAATTTGTAAAATGAAAAAAAAAATCCAAAAGAAAACCCTCCATCATTTATATTTCAACGTCATCATCAGTAAAAATTACTTATTTTGGATTTCAACTTAAAAATCTTCTGTTCTAAAAATTGGATCATCAGAAAAACTCACATCAATTGGACATCATCTAGATCTCATAAGTTGGATATCATCTAACCTAAAATTCTGGACAAAAAAGTGACTTTCATCATCATTATTATTTTGTTATTAATGTTACTTTTTTAATTTCTTAAATTAAAAGAAAGAGTGTGTCAGTTGCCGTTGTTTTCTATACGGGTCATACAAATGAAAACGAAAATTATTTATTTTATCCAAAGTGTATACAAGGAATTTAAAAATACTCCAAAAGCGTTAGGGCATTTATCACACTGTGTAACAAGCCGTGTAATTCCTTTATAGAAGAAGTCATTCGGTTGCGTGTGGACCCATTCCAAAACCTCTTCCTTCACTTCATCGTCCAACTGAAACCTGCGGCCTTTCAGATGTTTCTTGAGATCCCCAAACACGTGAAAATCACATGGGGATAAGTCAGGGCTGTAAGCAAGGTGGATGCTGCATTGCTTCCCAGTTGTACTTTTTGATGAGGTGTACCGTTGCTTTCGAGGTGTGAGGACGCGCGTTGTCGTGAAGAAGAAGCACTTCTTCTGTAAGAAGGTCAGCACGCTGGCATTTGATGGCCGCGCGCAGTGCCTTCAATGTATCCCCATATCGTGCTGCGTTAACTGTGGCGCCTTTTTCAAGAAAGCCCAGTAAAATCGGGCCTTTGCGATCATAAAACATGGTCAACATCACTTTCCTTGTACTTTTTGCAATTGCTTTTGATTTTTTCGCGATTTGATTTTGATTTGTTTGCGATTACTTGTTTGGACGAAGCGATCACTCGCAGAGCTTCGAAGCGCGAGCTATCGTTCTTTCTCACGTGATGCAATACTTGCAACCTACTGTTCAATTTGCACGTGGGGTTTTGCAATTGTTGAAAACAAAAACTTACGATCATACACGTCGTCTTTTTTTTTTCCTACATAAATTTTCGTTTTCATTTGTACGACCCTTAAACTTATGTTGAAGATGCGATAATCGATCATTCGATAGTGAAATGAAGTTGCTATATAAAGAATAACGAGTAGATTTATACAACGGATCTTTTAAAATTCTCGAAAACGACATGTTAACTTACTTTTGGCTCGGGAGCAGGACGGTTGTTCTAATGCAGGGCCGTCCAAATCGTGCACATCGCCCGCGTGCAACATAAAAAGCTCACGGGCAAAAGCCAAGGAGATAGTCCAAAACTCAGGAGGGGAGTGGATACAGTTTTTCTTATGCAGTGTTGCCACACTTTAGGGGGCGATTCCGTTAAATGAGGCATTATTTTTTTTTGTTACTGATACTTGCTTGTTTTTCGTCTCGCATAACATGGCGCACATTCTGAAAAAGCATAAAATCACTGAACCAGTCTTTAAACCAGAGTGGGAGAATCTGTTTTTTTTTGTTTTTGTTTTTTTTCATTTAACACGGATCGGATTCTAAATGCTTAAAATGCAATCGTGTCCTATCGGGAAAAAGAAAATACAATTCTACCTGACATCGAGAAAATTGTCACATTAAAACGAAGGAAATAAAATGGTAAACTGCCTCTGTTTGTTGTTTGTTGTTTTTTTTTTGTTTTTTTTACAGTATCGAATTGATAATAAGCAACTCGACTTTAAGGAACTGGTCAACGTAATATGCAATAGGGGAGGAAGTAAAATTACCCACGTGTACGGGCGCTGCCCGCGGACAGAAATCTTGGACAGCCCTGTTCTAATGCAACGAAGCTCTATTACCCATGATGACGTTGTAGGCAAATAACCTGGAAAAATGAAGAAGACGAAAAGTGGAAAAACGTCGAGGAAATAAAGACAATATGGTAATGAGGGTAGTTAATAGGCCTAGATTTAAGCAAGAAAACGACGACATTTTCACCATTTTTTAAAAAATTTATTGTTCTAGATGACCGCATTCCAAATCGTAGGACGATGGAACGATGCCAGCCACAGGAAATAGATAAGCGCATGATAATACGACACGCGCTCCTGATGCCTGCAGTAGTCGTGAAGACCGGTGACAGATTGGAGCTGTTGCTGGAAAAGGATTGGAGTGGATCAAAATGTGGTATTCCGACACTTACTAACCCAACTAACACTTTAGAGAATCCCCCCCCCCCCCCCCCAACAGTTTACTTACCTGTAATTTGTGTCGGTACCAACCGGAGATCCATTGAGCGAAACAAGGAGAATTATGATATGTTGATCTGTGACAATGATTTGATTCTTTTAATTGATTGATTCCAGATAAAAGAGAAGGGAAAACTTTCCGAAGAAGAAACGGAAACACGACGACCTGAAATAGGACGAAAGCGGAAAGCATTAGAAGTTATTTAATTCATTAAATAAAATGAATGACACAAATGAAATGACTGAGACGTGAGTGACAAAAATGAATAAATTCTCGCTTTCACGGAGAGTCAAGTAAGGCTTACCTTTTAAGTCCGGGATGGAAAATCGATGTGCTAAGAGTAGTCTGAAACGTTTAAGTAGAAAATAACAAGAGAAAAATGATAGGAATTGACAATTAATTAGTACAAAGTGTTTGAACTGTAACTTACCTTGATATTAAAGCTGAAACTAGAGACTATTGGATTTTCTTAATTTCTTAAATGTTTGATTCAATAATAATTTTGAAAAAATCTTTACTTAATATCGTATTTTTTTAAAATTTCTGAATGCTGCAGGCGAAAAGGATTGCTTCCTAAACAGCACTACCGAAGATTGGATTGACATCTAAAGGGAATGAACGATCAACGGATCACCAAGACCAAGATTTTGCGAAGACAATCAATTCTTGTAGTAATTTGTAATTTTAAAGATGTATAGGTTACCAGATAAGTACGTCAGTCTAAATTTGATAAAACTGTCCATAAATATGTGATGTGTAAAAATAAAGCCACAGCAATCAGATGAGTCGTGATAATAAGATATTTATTTCTTGTAAAACTCAGGCAAGGGTAAAGTTGAGTTCCCGATTGAGTTTGATTCGGAATATAATTAAATTCGTTTGGGGAAAGGAAGGATAAAGAGGACCACGTTGTTTCCGCAATTAAAGAAATAAATGCTACAGTATGTCCACGTATTTCTCAGAAACTAGAAATCGAATGGTAATAAATTTTTTATCGGATTAAGTATCTTTCAACTTGGATCAAAATCGGTTCAGTAGTTTTCAAGATATGGACTGGTTATAGCTAGGCGATAATGAAAGTTTCATAAAAGTCTGTTTTTTATACTGACTAATCTTGTTACTAACCTCATTTGTCTCTACTTGTAGCGGCTCTATGGTATTTAACCGCTTCTCCGCTCGCTTTTACTCATTCCGCCTCAGCACCTCATTTTTGCGTCTTAACCGTACTGTTTCATGCTTTCTTTTTCTAACGGAACTCTCTCCTCTTTCCTCTTCCTCTTTCCAGTCTATTATGAAGTCTCGTCCAACGATATGAAATGAGTAGATCGCTCATGAGCAACACCACCTAAACTAGATGGTAGTGTTGTCATGAGCTGCTTTCAACGCCACCATCGTGTCCCCATTTGAAGGCCTGGCGGCCATTGCTTTGGTAGTCAAAAAATGGCTTTCATCGATCTTTACGTGTGTAATTTTGCGTAGATAAACACACCAAAACTCAATGCCGATTTCTTGTTCAGCTTTAAATTGTAATAAAAGATATATTAAAGGTTCACCACTCACCTTTCACAGGTGTATTTTTTATTTTCTGCGTCTTAGAATGTTTTTCTCATGTAAAAATCCTGGTCTTTCATATCGTGATTGGTTGATTAGATGTATCCAACCTTGTTATCGTCGTTTCAGTGATACCAGAATGATTGTTTAGAGGTATTTATGAAATTATGTACCGCATTTATTAAAAACCCTCTAAATTTGGGAGCTCGCACCCAAAATCCCCCCCCCCCCCCCCCGCGGGGGGGGGGGGGGGGGCGCTTTCTCACCTGGCGACAAAGCGGATATACAGTAATAGCGCTTTGGCTAGCGATGTTCAGACTACCATAGTAATGGCACCTGCAGTGTAATAACATAGAAGAATGGAGATTAGTTCCACTTTTCGCCGCCTTCAAATTGCCCCAAAGATGGCGGCCAAATAAGCGATCTACTCATTTCATATCGTTGGTCTCATTCAATGCAATGATTCGTGCGATGACGAATAGAAATATCTCGGAGGATGGCGAGCAAAATTGTCACGTTGACTTTGACCACCTGAATCACGTGACAATTTTTCTGTTTTGTAGAGTATACAGTATATGAATATACAGGGTGTCCAAAAAGTCCGGTAAAATGGCAGATATCTCAAAGCTGCAGGTAGGCGAGATCTGATGAGTGTTGTTTATAGATAATAAGGGGGTGGGGAATTCATTACCGCACTCAATTTTGACCTTGACACCCAAATTTAAGGTCATCCATTTCCTAACTCGAAAAGTGTTAAAGATAGAGAAAAATTTCCAATTGTTACCCTGTAGAGCAACACCACATTAATCTAGAAACGATTTTTAATCACACCCATCCCCTTGGAAGATTTTGAGAAAATGGACGAGAAAGAGTCACTCAAGAGTGTGCTTCCCCTTCCCCTTCCCCTTCCCAACGGTGTGCTTCACTGTAAAGGTGCGTTCACAAAGACTCAGTACATTCGGATTCATTCCGCCTCTGCTGCTTCTAAGCCGGATCTGAGATTGTTTGCAGTCAACCAATCGTCGCCTTACTTACCTTTCCTACTCTGAGGAAGTCAACTTTTTCCTATGCGGTATATGCGGCCGACGCCTCTACCAATTGGGCTATCGCAGACACCTAGACAACCAAGCTGTCTCAAGGTGTCTTAAAGACAACCAAGTTGTCACGGTTGAAAGCACAATGGGAAGAGGCGTCGGCCATGATAGTCGAGGTTCCTGGTTCAAATCCAGGTCGCAGAATTTTTCCTTCCATTTTTCAATCGAAAAATCATTACCTATGCTTGGAGAGCATCTCCAGCTTATAATCGTTATTATTTATTATATATTTGTTTCTATTTAGTTACCATATGTAAAATAATTATAATAAAAAAAACTAATCACACTATAAATGATTTAAATAGGTTTTGTAATTAAATCGTAAAAAAAGTGTTTAGAACAAAATGAGGAATTAACAGTATCACTGTAAAAAACATAATTTATAAAATCACAGAAAACATAATTATAAATATGAAAACTGTAAAATATAAAAAGAACATTTCAATTTAAAAACCATTACACTTTTCCATATAATTATCTGATGCGCTTAACTTTTTATACAATAGCTATTCGATTAAATAATAAATAAAACGAATACTGCTTTGAGATTCATTTAATTAGGATTATCTGCATATTATTTCAAGTTTACAATCTTATTTTATTTTATTAAACAAGTATTTTTAAAGCGTTCGTGCTGTGAAACTTACATTGAATCCCATGCATTATAGAGTAATTGTCAGCGCATTAGATTGTCGTGCCATCTGGCGGTGTCATCAGTCATGATGGCGCGAAATCAGCGGCAATAGACACACAATTTCTTCTAGCCACTGTAGCGGGAAGTGCTCTGACATTGAAATAAAGCTAATAGAAGTATATCTTCATCTACAGCCGATGAAATAATATTTGACAGAAATATTCCGACACCTAATAAAAAAACAAACACGTTCATCATAAAAATTTGCCAGTAATGGAGACCGATTGTTTACTTTTAACAGGAACTACTTGTTCTGTGCACGCACTGCCCCTAGTGGCAGTATTTTGAAACGTCATGCGGATAGCTTGAATGGACTTCGCACAAAGCCAACTAGAAAGACAGGCCCTGACGCGGAAAGTCACCTGACCATAGAAGTTCGAATAACAATGTAACATTCATTGTTTCCAACTTGGATTTTAACAATCTGTACATTTTCGTTTGTTGAAAACAATGAAAGTTGAATTGTTGTTCGGACTGCTATGGTCAGGTGACTTTTCCGCGTCAGGGCCTTGTATTTCTCGTTGGCCTCGGACTTCGCACGAGGCCAACGAGAGACAGACCAGGGCACTCAAAAGTTACGTGATCATCGGGGTCCGGGCAACAATTCAACGTTCATTGTTTTCAACAAACGAAAATATACAGATTGTTAAAATCCAAGTTGGAAACAATGAATGTTACATTGTTATTCGAACTTCTATAGTCAGGTGACTTTTGAGTGCCCTGGCCTGTCTCCCGTTGGCCTCGGATTGCACCATGGAAGTTTAGATTGGTTTGGTTTGTTTGGTATTAACGTCATTTTCAACTGCCATGGTCATTTCAGGACGGCGTTATAGGGGCCGCAAATTTTGCCTCGCAAGGGTTCTTTAACGTGCAGCCGGCAAGCGACTACACGGGACCAACGGCTTTACTTACCTTCCAAGGAAGTGCGTGATCTCAGGATTTTCCCCCTGAAAAAATCCTCGTCGTCCTCGGCCGGAGGCGAACCCGCGTCCTCGGGCATCAGAGGCGATCACGCAACCACTGAGCCACCGAGGCCGATTTGTGTTTATGGCTCATTTAAACGTACACTTTAAATTGAAAGGGAATTTATGGCTCATTTAAACGTACACTTAAAATTGTGTTTGTGTGCGATTTAAACGTACACTTTAAATTGAAAGGGAAACACTGATTTAAATTTTTAAAGTAATTTTTTTTTTATAATAGAGAAGATAAAAAAACATACCATTAAAACTAATCTAAATCTTTTCTTTCCAAAATGCAGAAAACAATATCATTTGTCCGATAAATTGTTAAAATAAATCAAAAATCAAAAACTATCGTCACGGCAGGATTCGAACATGCAATTTTCTGATCCGAAGTCAGACGCCTTATCCATTAGGCCACGCGGACTGACGATTTTGCTACTAAAAATTTTCATTTCTTCTAGAAATAGAAAAACAACTTGAGAATATATAACTGAATATAACAATGTAAGAAATTTATCAATCTCAACCAAATAATCGACAAACAAACTATACTCTGTTCAACGAAAGAAAAACTGGGCGTGTCTAATTAAATTTCCGATTTCAATTGTTAGACATTGTTGCTAAGTGAAATTAACTGGACACGCACATTTTTTCTTTCATTGGACAGAGTATAAAAATAACTTACAAGTTTATTACGAGCAATAAAGTAAAATACATATTAATCCAGTGCACAGAATTTACCTATAACAAGGCAATGACGATAAAAACTTTGGAACGTCAATCTGCTATTTAAATGATCTTCAGGGGAAAATCCTGCGCTGAAAGAAGGCCTTGCAGTGATGTTTGGAACAAGAGGAGACTCCCTTAAAGATGAATGACTACCTTGTAGTCACAGGAAAAGCTTGTGGGAAGCATGGAGCAGCTGCTCCGAATCTTTGGACGCGTATATCGTTCCATGATTAGACGATGTGATGTCAGCATTGAGAGTGTCACTTCAAAGCTGACTTCCATATTCGAAAATGGCGTTCGTATTTTTGGAAATGGAATACACATTAAAAACCTCTCGTATAAAAGTACAATAATTCTTCCTTTGAAAGTACTGTCAGATTTGTATTTTAGAAGCTGGCTATTGGTTCACTTTAGGTGAAAAAGAGTACAGGTAATAGGTTAAAAAAGAAAGCATGAAAGCTTAAAGGCAAAATTAAAGCATGCGATGCCACGCGAATGACCAGTATAATACAATTCAACTAACCAAATTCCTCAAAACGACAAACAATCTCGAAATCACACATTTGAACGGAATAAGGTAGGGGTTACTGAGAATCACAAAATCGTTAATATCTCCATAATGGTAACATAATGGTTTCGTTTATTAGAAATTTTGGCGTCGACTACTAAGGTCATTTTGCGCCTTTTACACAAGTTTTAACAGTACGCAGCCCGGGGCAAACACAAACTCGGGATTCGAACCCACGATCAAGCGGCCTTCGAGTACTGGAAAGCCTACGCCCTAGGCCTCTTGGCCACCTGGCCGGCAGCAGTAGATGGCATGGTCGTGTTTATGGCTCATTAAAACTTACCTTTAAAGGGCAACTCTACGCAAAAATTCGATTATAATTTTTTTACAGAATATCAATTTTTGATGTAAATATAACACGATTCCGTTGAAATTTTTAATTTTGGTCCATAATTTCTATATAAAAAATGCTTTGAAAAGCGAAAAATAACGCGTTTGCATTCCCCTCACGCCGGCCATTATTTTTCCGGAAGTGACGTAGTGCGAGGTTAGCTGCTGGGGTCGATTTAATGTTTTAATGCTAATCCCAGTTGTTTGTAAGCTGTGAATCTCCTTTTTGAATGAAAATAAAATAAAATTAAAATAAAATAAATAAATGAAAGGCACCAATGTAAATTCTAATGAAGGAGGGGATTAAAAAAGGTGATTCACATGTTATTGAAATATTATCAAACCACTCCTTTTATTATATAATAATTATTTTGGTCATTTTAATTCATTTAATGTACTCTATGTAAATGAATATTTATTGAAATGTGTGTAGCTTTTAAAGCGAAGTCACGAATAGATGATTTTCAAAAATAACACGTTACATGAATGACACTGAATGAATTTTGAAACTTTTTTAGTTTGTTTATTAAAAAATCACACTATGGAAGCCTTCAAACAATTAATGCTAATTATTTCTCTAATTCAATGTGTTGATATGGATTTTATCACCATGCCCCAGCATTAAAAATTAGCTCTCTCTCTCTCTCTCTCTCTCTCTCTCTCTCTCTCTCTCTCTCTAACATCTCCTGATATTTTCTCACTGAGTAGATATTTACGACCGATCTTCCTAAATTTGTAAATCGCATATTCGTCATGCCTCATTCTTATTTAGTATTTGGCTATAAGAACAGAGGTAGTGATAATAATTTATCATTTCTTCAAATGCCTAAGTAAGACTTAGGAAGAAATGGATAATTTTTGATCGAAGAGATAACTGGCTTCCGACCGCGAACTAGTCGACTCTGCTCCGCTCACTTTGAAAAGTTTTGTTTTGTTATTGATCCTGTCGTATTAATGTACGTAGGTATTATTAAGCTCACTATCTATTTGCGCAAGGCTATGTAACTAAAGAGGTATCCGGATAAAACGCAACCGGACAAAATGCAACTACACGTTTTGAAGTGTTCAGATGGCCACATTCGATTGAAAATGATGAGAAACGTAAGAACATAGAGCTCATTTACATTTCTAAATACTACATTCGAGAAATTCAATTTTTCAAACAATAGACGAACTCAGAGCTCTTGCTACTTCGTCAAGGGGAATTATTTTGTTCATTGAAGCATTTAATGGAAGCCAACCAGAAATAGAGAGGGGAGGGGGAGGGGACGACTGCCAATTGATTATGATTTGAAGCCACTTTCTTGGTTAAAATTCACAAGTAGAAAAGGGGAAGGGGGACTAGTTATTGGCTATTGCTTTTAATGTTTGACTAAAACCCCATTAAAATTATATTAGGTAATCCAGTTAAATAGGTAAATGGTGCTAACAGTAGCAAATTTTTGTTTAATGTTTGAAGCTAATACATTTGTCATTTAAACTGGCTGAAATAGTTTATACTAAGTGATGATCGTAAATTAAAATATATCAGTGTAACAAAATACATTTGATAACCTGAAATTTAGTTCGATTTTCCATAAATTTTAGTTATGAATCAAATAAATAAAGAAAATTGCTTGAGAGAATTTTAATTAGTTTTCATAAAATTTTACAGTATTTGAAACCACAATGTTCTTGTGAAGGAAAGATTTTTTGAATGCCTGTCACAACGCAACGGGGAAGAACTTTTCTTTTATTTCTTCCCAGGTGCACACAAATCTAATGGACAAATTAGTTTGTTGGTATATCGTAATCCACGCAGATTTTTGAAAAGACGGCATTTTCGGTGATGCACTCCGAACCACTGGGCATATGCTGATCGATCTCGGCTTAATCACGACAGCATATGTTCGCACTTGTGATGTCGGCATATCTTCACATATTGGGCACTGATACCAAATTTAAAAATTAATATTGTTCACATGAAATTGTTCACATTTAAATAACATACGTATTAATTATACTTGACAATTTGTTGCGCTTGATACATTTTCCGTCGATTCGGCGACACTGTATTCCTCGTCTAATGACGGGTGATCGCGGTTCTAAACTATATGGTTTCACGCCTAACCAAATCACTGATATAGATAGTTGTCCAATTCATTATATAGATAGTTGTTAAAATAAGCCTCCATATCTTCGTAAGTCTTAAAACTAATATCTGAATCGCTGCTTTCATGTCCAAACATTGTGAAAATTGTAGTGAACGCAGTACTGAGTGAATGTAGATCTATAGTGAATGTTAAAGCTTCACTGCAAAGCTTGATGAGAGCAATCCTCGCACTACGTCACGCCTCCACCCAAGATGGATGCCCCCGATTTCAAATCGCGCTCGGAATTTTCGTTTTTCACACATTTAGGATTCGAATTTTAAAAAATTACATATGCTATGATGTTATTAATAGGTTAGTCTTGCGATTTAAGTAAAGTTGTATGTGACCGTAGAGTTGTCCTTTAAATTGAAAGGGAAACACTGATTTAAATTTATAAATTAATTTTTTTAATATAATAGCGAAGATAAAAAAAAATATATAGCATTAAAAGTAATCCAAATCTAATACTATTACTGTTGGGGATAATTTTTAGACAACTATTCTCTTTCCACTTCAATTTATTCAATAAAATTGAGAAAATCCCCAACAGTAATTGCATTACCGTAAATACTGTATTAAGCGCCCTGGCGCTTATTTGCAAAAATTCAGCGGACCCCCAGGCGCTTAATCCAGGCGGGCCGGTATTGCAGGCCTGGCGCTTATAAAATTCTGCACAACTGTGATGGATACTATTATGCAAAATTTTCGCCCTTCTCCTTCATCTTTTCTAAAGTATCCTGCTGTGTTTTCCATTCCCATTAGGACCAATGCTAAACTGTTTGGCTGTAGCCTCTGTAGAATGGTTTTCAGCCTACTTTACTGTTGCGAGATTAAAATTGATGCTATCACTGTGAAGTTTGCATTTTTCATCAGCTATGTTGCTTGACTGAATCCAAAATTAAAAGCAAGAAATTAGAAGACAATCATACTGGTATCTAATTTCCCGTTTAGCAGTGGCATTTGGGAGAGCAAACATTCCCGTGAGAAAGCAGCAACAGAAGAAAAATACACGAAATGAACTAAAATAAGCGCTCGGGCGGTTATTGAAGGTCCTGCGCTTATTTGCAAAAATTCAGTGGACCCCCAGGCGCTTAATGCAGGCCGGCCGGTATTTCAGGTCCGGCGCTAAATACAGTATTTACGGTACACGAAATGAACTAAAATAAGCGCCCGGGCGGTTATTGAAGGTCCGGCGCTTATTTGCAAAAATTCAGTGGACCCCCAGGCGCTTAATGCAGGCGGGCCGGTATTTCAGGTCCGGCGCTAGAAACAGTATTTACGGTATATTGTATATTTAAAAATTGTGATATTTAGTTTCATGACGTCATTCCATGTGACCTTTTTATTATCTTTGATTTCTTAATTTGTTTTATCACATTCCACCTTACTGGCTTCTGAACATGAGTGTCAATTGCACTCGAAAACGTTTAAGCATGTATATTAATAATTTGGAACTATTCATAATGGGCTTTTCTTCTCAACATATTACTCAGGACCTCTACAAGAGTTCTTTTCAGAACTGGTCCTGGAGAAGCTTCTTCCATAATGGATTGTTTTTCCTTCAACGTTTTAGTGCACTCTTTCTGGAAGAGTAGGACTGAAAATTTTTTCAACACTCAAGACCTTGTAGGAATGATTTAAATTGTGCCCATTATGAAATTGTTTTTTAAAATGTTAATTAATTTGATATTAATTATTTCTGATAAATATTGCCAATGTTCTTGTGGCTAGTTCCATCGTAAATAGGGAAGGGTGTGTTTTAATATTATTTTTATTTTTTCTGTGTTTTTTATTGTTTCGTTGGGATTTTCTCAATTTTATTGAATAAATTGAAGTGGAAAGAGAATAGCAGTAATCCAAATCTTTTCTTTCAAAAATGAAGAGAGAAATATCATTTGTCCGAAAAATTGCTAAAATAAATCAAAAATAAGAAACTGTCGTCCACGGCAGGATTCGAACCTGCAATCTTCTGATCCGAAGTCAGACGCCTTATCCGTTAGGCCACGCGGACTGGTTATTTCACTACTAAAAGTTTTCATTTCTTCTAGAAATAGAAAAACAACTTGAGATATATAACTGAATATAACAACATAAGAAATTTATCAATCTCAGCCAAATAATCGACAAACAAACTAAAAATAACTTTACAGGTTTTTTACAATCAAAAACTGAAATTTAGTGTAAAAAAATTGAAAAATACATATTAATCCAGTTTAAAATTAGAATTGTTAAGCCAAAAATTATTTTAGAATTAAATGGTAATTTCGCATATTTCAATGCTGAAGACAGATAACATTACTTAACTTTGTGCCCATTAATTTACCTATAACAAGGCAATGACGATAAAAACTTTGGAACGTCAATCTCCAGGCACTGAATGAAGGCCTTGAAGTGGTGATCGGAACAAGAGGAGAATGCCTTAAAGATGAATGACAACTTTGTAGTCACAGAATAATCTTGTGGGAAGCATGGAGCAGCTGCCCCGAAATTAAAGTTGTTTTTACACAGAATTTTAAAAATTTTACTAAAAAATTCATCTTTTCTGCCAACGGATTTGAACGAGGAAAGAAAAATAATATGCAATAAACCTCAATCGAGAAAAATATTAAAATTATAATTAAATAAATTAATTTGTATTAAAATGATCGTAAAAAGAAAAAAAAAAGTCTTTATTTCATTAATAAACCGTATTAAAACTTCAAATTGTATTTCAAATTAAATCTGAAAAAAAAATTTAATAATCTGTAAAATTTACTATAAAGAGTTTCATGCAATAGGGCGATATCACTTTTTAAAGGCAGTATTAAAATTATAATTAAAAATATTACTTTGTATTAAAATGATTGCAAAAAAGATTCCTTATTTCATTAATAATCCTCATTAAAACTTCAAATCGTATTTTTAATTTTTTATTTCAAATTAAAGCTGAAAAAGTAATATATATTTACTATAAAAATATAAACAGTTTTATAATAGGTATGGGTAGAAAACGTGGCGCCCTTTAACGTTTATTTACGATACTACTGGCTGACAGTTTTTAGTCTCAGTGGACAGGCAGTTAGTATCAAGTAGGCAGTGGTTTTAGTGTGTAATAGCTAAAAGTTTAAGCAACACATTATATATATAAAACATTTCAGGTTTCTGGAAAC
>JAHWFO010049455.1:893438-913413 GCA_023313115.1 Rhysida immarginata
GTTCCTGATGATGAGTTAATACTCGAAACGCGTTGAACATCAATAAAGACGCTACCAATATTGCTATTCCTGGACCTTCTCTTTTTATTTATTCAAGAAATGTTTGCATGAGTGAGACGGATAAACCTTGGACGATTAATACCTGTAATAGTATTATAATAGTATTAATCGTTCTAGGATAAACTAGTTAATGATAAAATAAGAAATATACTAAACAAAGTGGAATAACTTTTAATTTTCTTTTTATTAAAATTTTAATAATTTTTCACATTAAATTAGTATTAATAGATAGCTCCTCTTCAGTGGTGTTTGTTAGGATAAATATTTTAAATTTTAAATTATATATTCTATCTTTTATATTTTCGAATTAAATCATTAGAATAAAATTTGAAATTAAATTTAGTTTTCTTTTTAGCACCAACTAGCGTTAATTTTTTACAATATTAAGATAAATAACAAACGAACTAACAAAATAAACAACTTTCAATTTTGTTTTTATTAGGAGTAAGCTACATATAAGAATGTACGCTTGGTCCGTACGTTTATTAAAATTTAAACAATTTTTCACGATAATTTATTACAAATTCTTAAACTATAATTTTCTAGCCTTCTTTTTTTTGTAGCTTCTTGATGAATTCTTCTACAATTACAGTCCTGACATTAGCGGCTCTCTGCAAAAATGTTAAGTGCGGGAGTATCGAAGTAGAAGTGAAAACTAAAATGAAGGCGTGGAAGAGCCGGCCAGGTGGCTGAGGAAAAAGTGATGTGGTCGGACGAGTCACGTTACACATTGTTTTGCACCGATGGCTGGCAGAGAATTTGGCGGCAGCCCCATGAAACGATGGATCCCTCATGTGTTGTGAACACAGTTCAAGCTGCAGTGTAAAATTCCAAAAACAAAATTCTACAAGTTTCAGTAACAATCATTCCTCACTTTTTATATTGGATTTCAAAAACAAAAATTTCAATTCGAAAACATTACACTGGCATTGGTGAAATCAATTATTTATTTATATATTGAATTTTATTTACTTAAAATTATTAATAAATATTATTAAAATTATAAAGGAGATTTACGTGTTCATTACATACAAGTTACTTATTAAAAAATTTAGCTCTTTTCTTTTTCTCCCTTGCAAGTTTTTTTTACATTATCATCAATTACTGCCGCATTCTCAGCAACACATAATAGTGTAACAATTCGGCTACTACATCTTTTTTATGTTCTTCAGTAAGTTTAGTAAGTTTACTAATGTTTTGGCAATAGCGATTTCGTAGGCATATTCTTTCTCTGCAGCAGTTAGCATGTAAAATATATTTACTTTCTGATGAATAAGGCGGCCTCTGGTTTTCAGATTAACTAGAGCTGCCTCCTTATGCTCTGAAAATACCTTCAGATGAAAAAGCATGTCTACAAACCTCACAAGAATTAATTTTTGCCATTTTTTTGCAAACAAAACCTGTAACATAATAAATTATACAGTCTGTAATTGGTGCTTCATAGCAATCATGGCTATGATCGTACCAGATGACATATTTCAGCTTCCCACTCTGTCGTGGCTATCACTCTATCCACCTTTGATTTTAATTTCTCAATCAAAACCGATTTTCTGGAAGGATCCTTGGTACAAAACATTTCTTTCCCATTTTCAATCACTACAAAAAAAGCAAGAAAAAACCATCACATAAATAAATAAATACATGTAAATAAATGAATAACAAACACAAGTGTAAGGAATGCAAGATCAAGAGAAAGACTATGTACAGGGTGTTGCAGATAACTACAGGGCAGTATAACGGGAAGCCTACCCGCTCAATTGCAGGGGCTAGCTCGGTCGATTGGCAAAATGGAGGGAGATGAAGGAGGCCTGCAACAACCATCAGTTTCCACAGTCGGGTAGGGGGGGGGGGTGAACGTCAAAACTGTCATGTTTCTGTCGTTCTTGTTCCCTTCGTTTGTAAAATTACGCAATTATCATTTGACATCAAATGATAATAATACGAATAGGGCTTAATATTACGAAACAGATATGTGTTTGAAGGCGTGTGATGCTATTTTAAGTAATTTACATGTAATTTACAGGCGTGTCATGCAATATTTGGCACATTCCATGATTTATGAAGGGTATCCCTAAACTTTTGATAACATTGCGCATATGCGCAATAGAAGAGAGGAGGTCAGTCCACTTGTCCACAAGAAACATTTATTCTTCATATATGTATACATTTCAGTCACCAAGTGACCTTCATGCCTTTAAAAAGCTACTATTAAGGCATATTTCTTAAACCAGATTATTAAAATTACTTTACTACTCGATTATATTAATTATAAGTTCAGTTGCTTAATTTAGGGAATGCATCGGTTGGGTATCTTTGGTTTAGGACTCTTAATATAGAATAGAGTGGCACCAGGGCCGTTTCCAGGACTTTTTAAAAGGCGGCTCTGGCTTCCCAAAGGGAAGGTTTTGTATCATATCTTTTATCTTTAATAGACAACTAATAATTAGAGGGGCCTCTGCTAAACCCCAGCCGATCGCAACGGTTCGTATGAATTTTTATATTCTCCTTTAAAATTTCTTTATTTATAAAAAAATGTTTGTTTTTGTCCTTTTTTTCGTCTTAATAACGAGTTTTCTAATAACAAAAAAACGACGCTTACTTACAGATAGCATGATTGTCACAAAATAAACAGATGACGACTACGATAATCTGTCGCCGCACCATTTCGCTCCCATGTCGTCACCCTCAGTCACTTCTCTTTCATTCGCGCAATTTTCACCAACAATCGTCCCCTCTTTTCTCCTAAGTTTGTTACAATATTCTTAATAACATAACGTGACATGGGAAAAACATTCTTATTTCGTGGATTTGAGTCCGTATCATAAACTTAAAAAGCACATCGTAAATTAGCTTGATCACCTGCATGGTTCGTGTGAAGATCTTTACTTCGGGTGACATATAAGAAGTATCAATTAATATACATGCTAACATGACGTAACTTCTTAAAAAGTGCACATTATTAGGTGAAATTATTTCCATTAATAAAATTACAGATTGTAAAACGAAACACTAAAACCCGTATTCAGAATGAGCGCTTGCTTAAGAGCATTGTTGAATACAAATTCCATATTACTGAATTTCTACTCAACAATGGTTTGTGGAAGAGCATTAGTGCTCATTCTGAATACGATTTTAATGTTTCGACGTTATTAATCTCATTTATAACCATACAGGACAAAGCTTGAATACATAACTTTTAAAATGAGCATAAAACTTCATGAAATTAAACAGGCTTACTTTCAACTGTTGTTGAAAATAACGTCAGTTTCACAAAGTGACCATTGCTTTCCACCGTCTGTCGCTTGGGAATCTGGCCTCCCTGTGCGGAACGCCGCCACACGCCAACGGAAGTAACCACGGACAAGATTGTCACATGGTCACGTGGTATCGTCGTACTACCTTTCCTTCTTATACCGTGGTCTGTACGTTTATCCGGCCGGCCGTCCGTCCGTCCGGCCGCCGTTCGCACGATAACTTGAAAACGGATTAACTTTTTCAAATTCTGTTTTCAGAAATATGACCATCAAAGTCTTAGCTCGACCGTATCAACTTTTCAGAATTTTTCGTGGACCCCTTCAAGTCGAATTCACGTGCTAAAACAGTGAGTGTAATGAATACCAAGATAACGTCATGTCATATAACAATCGATTTGTCAAGAAGGAATACATTGTTACTTTCTGTTCATCTTTTAAGCATTACTGACATCGGCGCATGCACGTGAAATCGCTTTGTCGACGCACGATTGCTCAAGTGCACATAGCACAGAATAAGAGAGTAATATTGCTCCGTGGTCATAGTCTAAATTATTAAGTAGCGGAAGAATGGAGCAACTTATTGGTTTTATTATGTCAGTCCTTCATAATTACTATACTTTTTGAGGTAGAAGGTTGAAATTCGGAATGTAGCTTCCTATGGGCATGTCCATCTGCACTATTTAGTTTGGTTTTGATTAGTACACTGGGGTCGGAATAACGGGGATGGGATTCAGAGAGGACAACATATCTATGTGCTATTTCGGTACGTAAAGGCGTGAATTCAGTATCCAGATTCCTCTAGACAAGATTTGCATTGCTATGAAGTTTAGGCCCAGTTGTTCCATTGGGGTCGGATTTGCGGGGGTGGCAGTCGCTTGGTCTTTAGAACTATGGCAACATATGGCATGTGATATATCATACGTTCGGAAATGATGAGAAAGGAAAGAAAATACGAGTTTTTTTTACATTTTCTACATATTATTTTCGAGAAAAATTAATTTTTTAATTAATAAACTTGGAGAGACGTAAAAAGTGCAGATAAAGGGGTAAAATAGATGACTGCAGGATCTGCTACTTGCCTTACCATACTCCGGGGGGGGGGGGGGATCAATTTCTTTTTAATAAATGTATAAATGTATTTCTGCTTCACTGCTAAAGCTCCTCCTTGGAATGTTTACAAGATTTTATTGCATTATAACTTTCACGTGATTCAAACTCTCTTTCTACCTAAAATAAAAATGAACCATGGCATTTTAACGAAAAACCGAGCCGACACGATAAAATTAGGCGGAGTTTTTAACAAACTTTGGAGGCTTTTTAATCCCTATAAACTTACGATTTCATTATTTTCGAACAGGAATTTTTAGCTTATATTAGAACGTAAAATCATGCTGTTAATATCCTGCAATCTCTTTAGAAACAACCTGTATACAAAAATTTCCTTATCGAAAATGTCGAAAACTCAAAATTGGGGGTGTAAAAAAAAAATCGCATCGTTAAGTCATTTATGAACTTTCATTAAATTTAATTAAATGAAACCAACAGTTCATTAAATTCAAAGGGGCGAGGAAGTTTTAAAAACAATATAGTGCTTTGTTAATAAGTAGTACTGTGCGACGTCACAACGATGCAGCGCGTTTAGTCAAAACAAAAGCACATTATTGCTGTAGAGCTGCGTGTTTTCAATTTTTCAAACAATGTCCTAATCAAAGAGCATTTCAGTCTATTCCACTTATCGAAATAATGAATCGCGCCACTTGTTTAGATTAAATGACGTTTTCGCCAGGTTTTCAGCAAACATCGTGTGATATTTAGACCCTTAACATTTGAGTTTTGAACATTTTGTGTAAGGAACTTTAAGTTTATCATCATGCAAAGGATCACGCTAGGTACTTGTTGTCCTTCTATTTAGAAACACCCTGTATTGTCCACGTTTACAAACAAACTTACCGTGCGGATTTCTCACACCAAATCAAGAAACACAGTTCATTTAAATATATCCGAAAACAGATTTTGATGTATTAATGTAAGTGTGCGTTATACCTCCTCTCAGAAACTCATAACAAATGTTCAAAAAGTCTTCCGGGTCATTCTACACTCTTCGAATTATCGAATGCTATCGCACTCCTAACTGGAGAGCGCACTGAGCAGGTTGTCTTGAAAGGACCTCAGACTTGCCCTCACTGATTTTCATCCCAGCAACTTCACACTCGGCTGCAAACCGTTCTAGTGCATGCTGAAAGTTAGTACAAGAAGACCCAAGGAGGACAAGGCAGTCAGGAAAGAGCAACCTCTTCACCAAGCAGTTACTTACACCAACACGCTCATCGTCTCGACAGCTAGTCCAGTCCATAAAGATAATGAACAAGATAAAAAAGAGTACGGTAATAAAATACCGTAGTCATATTTTTATGCAATAAATTATAATTTAGACATATAAATCGAACATAACGAAACACTTAAACAAATGTAAACAAACCGAGAAATGAGAAAAATGCAATGGCCTTCGACGGACTGAACAAAAATGGCGTCCTATCCACTTCTTCTTTCCCTATTACGCTTCTTATGGATGCATTTCGTATTCAATTGACACATGATTTCTTCTAGCCAATGTAGTAGAAGGCAGCGCCAGTAAATATAAACAAATGCCATGAAGATTGGGTTGTATTTTTGTTTTTTTTTTGCTATGTACACCCTATTCGAAAAGCGTTTTCACTTACGCATCCTTGCAATGCATTAACCTAGTGAAATAAATCGATTCAGGCAAGAAGTCGAGTTCGAATCACGGATTAAGTGAAAAAGCTTTTGGAATAGGGTGTACATACTGTCATGGTTTTCAGAAACTGGCATTAAAAAGTACTAATTTGCTTGTGTTGGGCTACAATTTTATGTTTAAATCATATCGTTGGTATTAGGCAAAACAATTTTATTAGTTAACAATCCAAAATTTGAATTTTGGATATTTAATACAATCCTTTCACTCTCGGCCATGATTTGCCATGCCATATGGCGTCTTTGTGCAGTTGACTTTTGCCTGACTTCACGAAACAACTCTCCATAGTGACTGATTGGAGCAAAGAAACATACTTATGACAAAATAGACTAAATCCAATTTACAAAACAGTACTATTCATAAAAAGAACAAATGTAAACCAAAATTTAGTACAATAAGGAGTGTGGATTATAATTATACGAGGGCATATTGAAAAGTAACTTATGATAATTATACAAAGTTCATACAATGTGTCACGGAATTTAAATTCCAGCATGAATTCCTGTGATACGAGCGCTCGTTTTGCCTTTAAATCTCGTGTCATTTCCAACTCCAGCTTCATTCATCGACGTCATCAGCACCATTTAGAGCGTCACTACGCAGGAGCCAATGGGAGTGGAGCTGACGGAAAGAACGGAGAAAAGTGGAAATCGCGGAGATTTGAGCGAGTGGAAAGGAGAGAGAAATGTGAGACCGAAGGCGACATACCTGGAAATTCGTTTCTCCCGGGAAAGGCAGCGGAGCCGCCAAGGGCATGTTTCTTTGCAACTGAAGGCAGCGAGACGTTTCCTCAAGCTTCTTTGACGGAGGGATATCCGAATCAGCAAATTTCGCCGTGCCGTCGGAACATGGTTTGCAGAGAAAGCAAACGGGCGGAGATTTGCGTCAACGAATTAATTGGTCGACAGCCGAGCAATTCATGCGGAGTTCCGTCGTGGCATTGTCCGCTCGTCGGGTGGAAAACGTCATGGGCCGACTATTACAGAGTAACTGTAAGTGTAACATTTTTAGTAGGCCATAAAGCCAATTTAGTGAAAAGAATTTTTGCCGAGCTTCGTGAAAGAGAGCTCCGTTATTGCACAGGGGTTTGTGGCCTCTGGCCGAAAGGTATGTCGGCGTATTTCGGTGACTACGCAGGTTTCACCATTGTGAGTTCCCGTAAGCTTTTACAGAAATAGCACATCTTCATTTTCCTGTGTTTTCTTTTGCGATATCTTCACGAATAGCTTCGGTTTAATTAATGGTAGCCGGCGGAAGAGGGAAAGTGTTATATAATTAATTATTGTTTTATTCTACCTTCAGGTGGTTTTTCCCTCGCCCGGTTTTAACAAACGAAGTGAATTTTTGTGTGAGTGAAATAGTGCTCCTATGGAAGTGTCTACGCCATTTAGGTTGGCAAGTGTATTACCTACCTTTTGTGCCGAGTTTATCTTGAAATTGAATTGTTAAGGAAATTTAGAATTTTTGTATGCTCTTTTTAAAATTTTTGGAGCTTAGTGTTATCTGCCTATGTGTATAAATATATGCAATTAAGACTTACCTGAACTTTTCGACTTAAGTATCTATTCGACAAAATTGTGACTGTTTATTGCTATAGTGCTAGCTTAAATAGGCACGCTTTCTAATAAAGCTGTCATTGTGTGAAATTGTTTGTTTTCTAAAAGTGCTTTACGTTCTATTCGTGCCTAATTTTGTACCGCTAAGACTTTGAAATTGTTTTAGGACTCAGTCGGACTATAGTTATAATTGTTCAGAACTGCTCATTATTCTGTGATACCCGATTACGTGACTTTGCTATTAAGCAACTGTGGTTTTGGTTTAATTGAATTTCATGTCATAGAAGTTAAGCAAGTGAATTTCATTTTGTTTATTGAAAGTGATTGGTTTCTGATTCTATTGGCCTGTTAATATACTTAGTAGGTTTTATAGTATTTTGTAGAAACTTATAGTGGATTATTTAATCGGTTGATTGTTTGTTTTACAATGAGCCTAAGTTAGACTTATTTAAGTTTTGTTTGCTTTGTGGTGTAAGTTATTTGAGGTTTTTTTAATAGTGTGATAAATTTATTATATCCACACCTATTTGAGTGCCACATTATATCTAAGATTATTTATGTAATCGTTAAGCAATTTTTCCAGCTAGTTAAGTTGCTGTGTTTATTTCATTTACGATTACTTGTTTCATCATATTTAAACTAATTTTATTAAAATACTTTTATTTACAAATTATTTGTGCGCTATTGCCTGTATTTAGTTATTCCACTGCGTTGCTCATTTTTACATTTAAATACACGTGATACAATGCCTCCATGGCTGTAACTTTTTTATTTTTTAACCGATTTTCAAAATTCTTTTTGTATCTGATACTTACATTTGTCCTCTATGTAATGCACTATTCACTTTTCGATATAGTCCCCATCCCTTTCCACGCATTACGCCAACGCGTGACTAGTCGGGTGAACCTGTCGGAGAGGAATTCCGGGGTTGTCGTCAACACCAGGACCGAACGGCAGGTTTCACCTCGTCGTCAGAACGCAACTCATGCCCCTTAAGGTGCTCCTTCCTCTTTGGGAAGTGGTGAAAGTCGCAAGGTGCAAAGTCTTTCATTTTTGAACTGCAGTTATTCATCTTTGAACTGTAGGCGCTGCAACCCCCTCTGATGTGTGGCGATCGTGTGCGGACGGGCGTTATCGTGCTGCAGAAGAGGATCCAAAGCTGCCATTCAATCCTCGTGTCGACGACAACCCCGGAATTCCTCTCTGACGGGTTCACCCAACTAGTCCACGCGTGGAAAGGAATGGGGACTATGTCGAAAAGTGAATAGTGCTTTATATAGAGGACAAATGTAAGTATCAGATACAAAAAGAATTTTGAAAATCGGTTAAAAAATAAAAAAGCTACAGCCATGGAGGCATTACTTTTCAATATGCCCTCGTACAAATATTGAAACATACTTGTACGATCAGACAGCTGATATCTCTTGGAGGAGAGGGGAACTATTTGACCGTGGTATAGAGGCACATATTACGCGAGAAGTGGTATGGAGAAAATAGTTCCGCAGTGCAAGGTTTCCAAACAATGCGTATCAGTGAAGTGTAGTTGTTCGCGTTCGTTGGACCAGAAATGGCGTTTGAAGAACAAAGTATGAATATTAAATTCTGTCAACGTTTGGGAAAATCGGCGACAGAAACATTACACGCAGATCCTGGCTCGTCTCCGTGATGCTGTCCGCCGGAAACTCCCAGAATTGTGGAAAATCAAGGATTGGGTACTAAGAAATATTGCCACCCTACGCGAACGAGTTGAAGCAGCATGGTGATTTATATTCAGCACTTCATCCGCACTCTGTATGTGTGACACTATACAGTTTTTAGTGAGCCGCTGTTGTGATATGCGTAGGGGCTACCTATTGACGTTAACACCAGGGTGCCATATGTTGAGTGCAAGATCAGGCAAAAATAATGCTGGCAATTAAAAAATGAACGCCCAGAAGAAATGATGTCACATTGTTGATTTTACATAGAAGTTAAAAAGGTTCGTTAGTATATGATCATATTTTCATGAAAGTGGAGTAACCCATTAATATTTGTGGTAGCAGATGTTCTGTTTCAGGTGTATAAAGGAGCCTGCCAGCGCATAATGAAAGCAAGTATTGTGGAATATGCCTAGAAGTCGTCACCGTTCATAATTTGTCCAGTTAATAGAATACGAGCAGGGATGTATAGTCCTTCCGCCAAATTGTACAGTTGGAATGTCTGCAGTGCATGACTGCTGGAGATCGTGTGATGAGAAAGGATGATTCACCCGCAGTAAGAATATCTTTGAGTTTTGCAGGTGCATCTTTGAATAAGGTTCTGTTGAATAAATGTCTCACCACAACATTTCTTTACGATAAACACTCGCTGTTCCATTCTGAAATGTAATGAGAGACATCAGTGAGTGAGCTATTGTATGTTCAGAACTGCAATAGAACATTATCACGAGGAAAATCATTTACGGCGCAGGATTAACCCACAGTAGAAAAAAACTTTCTAACACCTTTTTGCGCCACCCAGTAACTCAGAAACAACGTTTTGTAGGACATATGTTCATAAAGACATTCTTTCTTGTTTTGATCTCAGGAATCAAATGTTTGTTACAAATGTATAGATACACTGTATACAGCGTTTCTGATAAAAGTCATATTTTTCAGTCTTTTACCCTCAATAATATTGGCAGCGAGCCCAATAAATTTCTAATTACTCTGTTCAACAAATTTTAAACTTTTTTCATTTTCGGAAATGTAATGCGTCATTTCTTAATGAATTTCACATGCTGAATTCAAAGATAGCAATGAAATTTGTCAATTAGTTCTAATTTTCAAGCAAATGGAAGGTTTGTTTTTCATGTACGAGTAGTAAGTACATAATGTGCCAAAACTTAATAGATATATACAGACCCATATCTTTCCACAAATATAAAACTAAATGATATAGGCTCTAGCGTATACATGGAATAATATATTGCACATGTTTATCAAGAAAAACGAAATTAGTACATTAAGTTTAAAATGTTTAAAACCAATGGTTTATGTTTACAGTAGTACCAATATTCGACAAACTCGGAGATTTCTTTTTGTGGTACCCTGCAAGATGACTTCCTTTAAATCTAGATGTTTTCCGCATAACGCTATCGTCCTTTGTAACGATCTGCCGTATGGAATAAGATCAGTGATTTTTCTCACTGAAATCCCAAAATAACGCTATCGTCCTTTGTAACGATCTGCAGTAACGATCATTTTAAGCAGTTTTTACGGAAACACTTCATTGCTATTCATGAGTAGTTTATTCTTTTCTTCCCTCTCTCAGGTTTTGTATTTTGATTGAGAGTTGTTAATGTCCTTGAGTTTTTATTTGTCTTGACGAAATGGTGGAAGCTATTTTCCCTGAGTTTGTCATTTTACTTCTGGAGAGTGCTATACAATAATAACAACAACAACAACAATAATAATAATAATAATAATAATAAAAGTTTAAATTTCTCACTAGTTTTGTCTTCAGTCGGTGTCGCTTCGGCTTAAAGTATGGCATCATAATTTTTATATGCCTTACCTCATTATGTGATTGCTTATATCATGGAAACCAGAGCCTATCAGCTTAAATGTTATTTTCGTTTTTAGCACCCAGAATTATGTAAGATCAGCAGTTTTCATGCTCTAGAACGGTTTTATTTTCAACTGACTTCTAAAATTTAACAATATGACAAATTGTTAAAAAGTGAATATTAAAGAGCATTATTGGAAAAATAAATTTTTATTCAACTATTAATTTTAAAAGTATTTAAAACAGATATAAAAAAAAATATATATAATTTCGAATTTCCATTCAAATGAAAAACGAACATCAAAAGATATGTCTATTAGGCATATCATAAATTTATTTAAAAACAAAATCTTCAATACGACTAGAAAATTATCACAGAATTAAAGATTTAATTAAATTTAATATTAAAATCTATATATATCACTTCCTATATATGATAGCTAAAAATATAGAAAAATACTGTATCAATTGTTTACTTGATACTATAAAAAATAGAGAATTGAGAATTATTTTAAATTTAACAAATATGGGAAGAAGGCACACATGATGTAATTATTACGATGATTTATATAGAAATTGAAATTAACATTGAACGAAAATATCGTATAAATGTTTATTTAAGAGTATTCCTTCATTTTTCTTCAATTACTGCTACACTTGAGCTTCGATGAAACTAACACGTTCTTAGCAATTGTGGGAGGCTTCATGATTAACCTTAGTGACACGTGTGAAAAACGTTTTACCACAAACGTTACAACTATGAGGACTTCTTCCTGTGTGGTATTTCTCGTGCTTCTTTTTCGTCCCCAGCTTGGCAAATGATTTACCACAGAATTCACAAAAATATCGTTCCTCGATCTCTTCACTTTCTTCATCCTTATAACCAGGATTATCCACGCCTTCTAAAGTCTCCGATTCTTCTGTTCTGTTGTTCTCTCTCATATGACAACG
Organism: Rhysida immarginata; assembly: GCA_023313115.1. NCBI lineage: Eukaryota > Metazoa > Arthropoda > Chilopoda > Scolopendromorpha > Scolopendridae > Rhysida > Rhysida immarginata. The sequence goes on from JAHWFO010049455.1 coordinate 905,558, forward strand.
ACGTTCATTTTTGCGGAAATCCTCCCATAACATCCGCGCGATCTTACGGACTGCTCTTATCTTATTGAAATTCGTTTGGGTTTGAGACATTTCACTCTTACCAGGCTTTGCTTCGGGGCTATACACGTTTTCCGGATCTTCATCGTCGTTTATGAAATCGCCTACTTCCAGCTCGATAATATCTCTCCGTTCATTATTAATTTCTCGTTTCTTGTTTACTTTCCCCCGAATAACAATCGCTCCTGTAATTGTAGGCACTTGTATACGGATTTCCATGATATCTTCTTCGGTCATATGCTTAGATATCGTTACTCTGTCGAAATTACACTCTTCCGTCGGAGAGACCAAAGCATTTATCAATTCCTTTGGTAAACGAATAAGATAATCTAATTTTGAATCGTCATTCTTGGATGTAGCCATTCTGAATGTTGGTTTCTAAAATAAAGGACGGAAAAGTTCAGAAAATTTCTTGTTCAACTAATTAGGATAAAATAATAATTCAAATTCTTTTTTGTGTTGATTTGAATTACATTAAATAAGTGAAATTAATTAAAACTGAAATGTTTTAAGATTTCCTTCGGAAAGTGAGTATTGTTTAACTAGGCCAAATGTGCATGTGCATTTACATTATTTTCTTTAGAAAACTTATTGTTTAATAATGTTAAATTTAAGATGATACTAAACCGTAATGCAAAGACCGCTTTTTTTTCTTATTAAACTTTTTTGAATCCTTCGAAATAGATGAAATTATTACAAGAAGTCTTTTTCCACATAAACATTTCTTTATGGTTTATTTAAAAACAATCGGTGATGTCCTTGAAGAATAATCGTCGCTTTTAAAATTTCAATGTTAAGTTTATTGCCATTTGCGGCATTGTTAGAAATAATGCTTTCTAATTCTGTATTTGTTATAATACGCAGATGAATTTTTAAAAATATTTAGAGTTTAAACAGCACAAACTTTTAAAATTATTTTATCTGATTAATTTATTTAAAGACTAATAACGATATTTAAAATTAATGCTCAACAATACCAAGTTTATTTATAATTATATACTTAACTATATTCTTATACTGATAACCCAGTTAAAATTCCAAATTCTTTTTTCTTTGTTCTCGTTCAAATAGATATTACAATCGCCAAAGATTTTATATTAATACAAATTTATAATATGTCTTACCGACTTTACAAATAGTGTCTGGACAGCTTTTGGCCACCTCCCCCCACCCCGCTCTATTTAACGATTATCATAAGCTGAACAGTAGAGAATCTAAACTGTATTCATTTAAATACCCCTATGGTTATGTTATTTATATTCAAATATTAAAAAGATATACCGGTATTTACCTGTTGTGGTTAGGCGATTTCCTCAAAATCTAGGCTTAAATTGCCTTAGAAACCTAGGTTGCTTTCACCGCTATGTCGACACCTTCAGCTGCTTAGTTGATGATCTTTACTAATTACAGTAACGAACTGCAATTTCCACTGGACTTGCAGTAAATTAAAGTTGTATGTAATAGTGAAAAATTGAAAACGACAGTTCATTATTTCAACAACCGATTTGGAATAACGCCCAGCGGCGTCCATCAACGTGACCAAAAAGAACGTATCCATCCGCGAGTTCTTTTGCAGAAATTTCTGCGTGTAACCTTCCACGGAGTTCTATTTGGAAACTATCTCGTCCTTTTGCGAAAAATCATAAAACAGATATAGTTTTTTTTTCCATACAATCCCGGTGCGAATATAAATTCATTCTATTTTTTAGGTGAAAATTTAATGTTTTGATTATTTCCAAGAATATACATCTTACCATCTTTAATGAAAAGTATTAAGTAGTCCTTAAACATCTTTCAATCATGAGCGTAGCCAATCATGGAAATTATGAGGGATAGTGGGAGGGATAGGGGGAGGGGAAATTCAAATAATTCCATTGTTGCCAGGTTGAAATTATTTAAGGTTTTTTGAAGGTAAAAATTTCTAGAAATATTTTGAAGGTAAAACTGACGGTATTCATTGTGCTTTAAAGAAGGGAAATAAAAAAAATTGCGAGTGACAAAAGTTCAAATACATAAGCAGTGCCAGGCAAAACAATGCCAAGAATCCCGTTCTGACAAAGTTTTTTTTTCAATTTTATTCTTACCGCTGTCGAATGCTACAGTCGAAAGACTTTTCTCTCAAATGAATATTGTTAAAAGTAAAATCAGAAGCAGATTGTCAATAAGAACCTGTGAAAGAATACTTCAGGTAAAGTATGGATTGATATTAAGAGGTGAAACATGTGTTACTTTCAAACCTTCCTGTGCAATGTTAAAATAGATATGTGTGCATTTATTAGGAGCTTTAGCAAAAAGCTACTTATAAGAATACACGCTTAGTCTGTACGTTTATCCGGCCGGCCGCAGTTTGCACGATGACTTGAAAACGGATCAATTCTCTTTTCAGAAATATGATCATCAAAATCTTAGCTCAGCCGTATCAACTTTTCAGAATTTTTCGTGGATCCTTTCAAGTCGAATTCACGTGCTAAAACAGTGACTGTGAACAATACCAAGATAATGGCATGTCATATAACAATCCATTTGTCAAGAAGGAATATATTGTTACTTTCTGCTAATCTTTTAAGCATTTTTTATATCGGCACGCGCACGTGAAATCCCTTTGTCGACGCACCATTGCTCAAGTGCTCATAAATTATATCATTAAGTAGCGGAAGACTGGAGCTACTTTTTGGTTTCACAATGTCCGTCTGTCTGTCCGTTCGTCCCTTTCATAATTGCCGCATTTTTTGAGGTAGAAGGTGGAAATTCGAAATGTAGCTTACTATGGGCATGTGCACCTTCACTATTTAGTTTGGTTTTGATTAGCCCACTGGAGTCGGAGTTTCGGAGGTGGAAATTAGAGGGAACCAAATGGTCTACATATAATGGAGTTAAATTCGGTATATAGATTCCTCTAAGCAAGATCTCCATTACTATGAAGTTTGGGCCAAATTGTCCCAATGGGGTCGGAGTTGTGGGGGTGGCAGTTACTTGTCTTTCGAATAATGAACGCCCCGGGGGTAGTAATCAGGCAAGTGCACTTACCTGGTTTTTACTGCTTCCTATGAAAATATTATCCTTTACCACTTACATTGTTTATGCAGCAGCTAATTTATTCATAGAAAGTGTCTCCATCTACTGGCAAGCTTTTTTGTGTAGCCAATCATCGATTCTTTTTAAATTGTTTCAGTGCATAACTTATACTTGACAAATTTTTTATTCTGTTACTCGCCTGGTTAAGTAATACTGGACCGGGTCACTCATATGGCATGTGATATATCATTCGTTCGGAAATATGAGAAACGAAAGAAGATCCTTTACACTTTCTAAATACTATGTTCGAGAAAATCCATTTTTCGATTTAAAAAATTTCGGGGGGGGGAGTTAAAAAGTGAGATAAAAGGGTAAAGATAGATGATCTCAGGGCTTCCGCTACTTTCCTATACCTACCTCGGGATGATTAATTTCTTGTTAAGCAGCGGAAGAATGGAGCGGTTTTATAATGTCCGTCCGTCCCCTTCATAATTTCTACTTTTTTTAAGCTAGAAGGTTGAAATTCGCAATGTAGCTTACTATGAGCATGTCCACCTTCACTATACGCCCGTATAGTTTGGTTTCAATTAGTGGGATTAAGAGGACAAAAGGATTTGGTTTCACTGGGGTCGGAATTACAGGGGTGGAATTAAGAGAGGACAAAAGATCTACTGTATGTGCTATTAGGTACGTAAAGGAGTGAAATTCAGTATCCAGATTCCTCTAGGCAAGATCTACATTACTATGAAGCTTAGGCTCGTTTGTTCTAGTGGCGGGGGTGGCAGTCACTTGGTCTTTAGAACTATGGCAACATATGACATGTGATATGTCATTCCATCGGAAATGATGAGAAAGGAAAGAAGATACGAGCTTTTTTACAGTAGAATGGGGAATGTAAAAAGTGTAGATAAAGGGATAAAAATAGATGACCGCAAGATCTGCTACTTGCCTTACCCTACTCGGGGGGAATTAATTTCTTGTTAATAAATGTATAAATGTATTTCTGCTTCACTACTAAAGCTCCTCCTTGGAATGTTTACAAGATTTTATTATTGAACTTGGCCTTAAGATGCCAGCTTACTGTGTAGCGGTTCGGATAACCAACTTTTCAGCGACGGATAACTCGGAATTTGCAAAAGAAAATAAACTGAAAGTATATGCTGCTAGGGCGTTAACATTTTTGTTAAGTTTTATCTTTATTTTCCATAAATATTAATGAATCCTGAATTAGTATGAACCTTGGTATACTAAAATACACATATACCAAATTTTTTACTATTTATGAAATGTAAGCGAATGAAGCAGAGGACTAATTATCTGCTATGTCCTTGAAATTTTTGAATAGAAATTTATTTTGTACTGTTATAAATGTCCTGTTTATTAGGAGCTTTAGCAGAAATCTACTTATAAGAATGCACGCTTGGTCTGTACGTTTATCCGTCCGTCCGTCCGCCGTTTGCACGTTAACTTGAAAACAGATTAAGTTTTTCAAATTCTGTTTTCAGAAATATGACCATCAAGGTCTTAGCTCGGCTGTATCTACTTTTCAGGCTTTTTCGTGGATCCCCTTCAAGTCGAATTCACGTGCTAAAACAGTGACTGCAAGATAATGGCATATCAGATAACAATCGATTCGTCAAGAATGTACACACAATTACTTTCTGTTCATCTTTTAAGCATTATTGACATGGGTACGCGCACGTGAAATCGCTTTGTCGAGGTCCAATAACTCAATAATCGGGTGCGTTCGGAGAACAGACACTTTTTCCAATATTTCCACTTTGTCGTTCGAGAAACCACCACCAGAGAATTCTCGATGTTCGGGACTGCAACGAAAATCCACTTGTTTCAGTTATTTCCTTCCATTTTTTCCACTCGACAAAAGTCAGTGAAAATAATTTGTTTGGTCAACCAGGTTGGCTGCCGCAAAACAAGTGAAAGGGACGTCTTAAAAACAAAACACTGGAAAACGTATTCACTTTGATTTCACGGAGAATTCTCTGATTCTCAAAAAATTCACCAGTGGCTGTTCTGCGAACGCACCCATTGTACTTAATAGACGTAAATATGAAAAGAATTAAATGAATTTCCGTTGGTTATTAGTAACTTTAACTGGCCTTTAAATTGTCGCAGCTAAAACTCCTTCTTGGAATATTTACAAGATTTTATTTTAAGTCTGTATCAGTGTTTGTCGTTGTTTAACAAAGTGGTGAGCATTGAACAACCGGTAAATAAATTCTATATTTGAAACCATGAGTGTTACTGGAGTTACGAAAAAAATCTTTTGAAGGTTTTTTTTTCTTTAACTGTATGAAACTGAAGGCTTTTTATGAAGGTTTTCGTTTCCGCTTTCTGAAAAATTTTTGAAGGTAAACTGAGAGTTTTTTCATCGTGCCTTAAAGGAGGAAATTTGTAAAGATTGGTGAGTGAGAAAAATTCAAACACATAAGCACTACCTGTTGCAATCACCAGGTTTACGCGCTTACAAGCCAATAAATACTGCTATACTATACCTGCACAACACAAATCTCCTGGCTAGGACGTAGCACGCGGTTCAGGATCACCATCGAAATCAAAGGAGGAGGAAACCCGTCTCTAATCACCTTGTAGATTAGCCCTCCGTGCCACACCTGGCCGACAGCTTTACATAAGAAGAAGAATGGCGCTTCCTTCACTTCCAACCCCTCAAGATAATTACCTGCAAACTGAACAGGACAATGCCCAAATAAGTGTAGATTTTGTTACCCCGATTAACAATAATCCTCCAGTGGAATTGCTGCAAGCCGGCAATGAGGAGTGGGAAGTAGAGGAAGCGTCATTCTTATTCTTCTGTAATGCTTTAACCATGCTCCAAATAGAATTGTCGCAAGCCTACAAGCTTTTGTGCTTGTCATTCCATCTAGCGTCTCGAAGATCTTTTACTACTTCTTGGACTCTTCGCACTACGGCTCCTGTTTCTTTCAGCAATCAGGCGTTGAATTCCTGGAGTGAGCACGAGTCGATGAAGAGGTTTATTCTCCAAGGGACAAGCACTAGCTTCAGCGGCACTGGTGATGTCTCGACACATTGATCGATGTCATCCGTACAGTTTGCCCCGTCGACGCGGCAATCTTTGAGAATTTCTTTGAGGAACTTCCAGTCTTGCTGATGCTTGGCATCTTCTTTGAAATTGATGATGACATTGTCAAACTTCAACGCCACAGAGTTGTGGTATGAAGAAAGGTCACCAATCGTGAAGATGTTGTATAGCTTAAAGAAACCTTTCATTAGCGAGATGTCCAACACGTCGCTAGCAGAAGAACAGTTACAATAGTAGGTGTCCTCCACTGGTCCAGCAGCGATTATTTCGTCCTTACCATGTATATACCTGTAGAGAATCATGCCGTTGTAATTCTGCGTTCTGGAGTTGCAGCTTGGGTTCTTAGCATTAAGGTCCCCAGCCAGGACAAATATAATATCACCACCGAAGAGTTCATGGAGCTCGCTAATGTCGAGAGAATTTTTAGGCGAATTGACAGCGCCACGACCTTCACTTCACCAAGAGAGACGTCATTGTTGATGATGGAGGCCGATTACATACCTGCATAAGACTTGGAGACCACCAGTTCTTGGTGTTTAATTCCTTTTCTTATGATGATCACAGTGCCCCAGAAGCACATCTCGCAGAACTGACAATCGACCAGTGAAGTAGAAAGAAAAGACGAGAGTGGTCCAGGAGCCTAGCACACTTTGCACTCTCGCCCAAAAAGTAAACCAGGTGATGTACACCGAGTTGGAAAAGAAGCCTGATGAACCTCTTAAGCCATCCAGAAAGAAAGTCCCTACAAGGAAGGGACGAGAATCGGATTGTAGATTGACGAATAGAGAGCTCAATCAACAGGATCTAAAAGATCCAGTAGTTGGGGAAGATGGCCTTGCCTATGTCACCGAAACAGACATCTAGGATATGTCGGGGTCTTCGAAACCTTACGGGACCTTTAACAACGTGTGAGTGATCCAGAATACCGGAGACCAGAGTATTTTCATGAAAGGATCTTCGGCAGCATATTCATCAAAAGTGTCTGGACATAGGTACCAATGTGGGACATCCCTAGATCATCGTTGATAGAGTCTTTGTTGGCAACTCTTCTGTCAAGTTGGGCAATGGACCGGAGAACAACATTTTGGAAGGTCTGAAGATCCTTTCACCTTTATTTGCAAAAAAGTAGCCAAGCAGGCATACCGTGAAGCAAAATGGAACGTATGTCTACCTTGTACAACAATAGTTTATTATCCACTCCAAGAGCGCTATTTCGCCCCAGGAGCGCGATCAAGCTGAACTTCGCTTTCTTGGCCTTGTTGAGCGCATATTGAACTTGTTCGTTCCATTTGAGCTTGGAGTCAATCATAACACCGAGATACTTATAATTTTTTACCCACTCAGGCTTCCTGCCGTATAGGAAGAGTGACCTTGGATGATTTTTGCGTTTGCGAGTGATAAACATGATTTTACACTTTTTGATATTCAGCTGCAATCGCCACTTAGTGAACCGGCTCACCCATTGTTGTAGAGTTTTCTGCAGTCGACTGATGACGTGGGCAGGGTTACGTGGCCAAGTCATGATAGCTCCGTCGTCCGCAAACAAGTAGAGATTGCATTTTGCAAACTTGGGAAAGTCATGAATAAAAAGTTGAACAAGGCTGGGCCCAAGACAGAGCCTCGACAATCGACAATCGAACAGTGTAGTGTATCGGTATTCGTGTGGAACTTGAAGCATAGCTTCCATAATCTCACCCTTCATAAT
>JAHWFO010049476.1:0-17229 GCA_023313115.1 Rhysida immarginata
CAGGGAATTTCAAAGTTAATGCTTAAAAAGATTAAGTTCAACGTTCGAAATCATAAGAAACTGCCAACGTCTCATCTATGGCTTGGCGGATTTTGAATCTGACTGCGCATGAAGGAGTCGAAATTCACGATGTAAGTACTTTATTCTTCGGGAAAACCAGCTTGTGACTGCTGTGTGCGGGTCCTTGAACACATGTAGAACGGCGTAACTCAAATCTTGTTCTGTCAAAAGAAACTTGAGGAATAGTTAATACAGTTAATACGAGCGGAGCGGACTTTGGTTAAATTATCAGCCATTAACTCGAATATTCAGAGAGTCGTATGATGACGATGCACGAACGCAAATGTCGACAGATAACTACAACTGACGATAGCGTGTACTCATGCAATAGCTCATTCACTAAGGCCTTAATTCAATTTCCTTAGAATCGGCAAAAGTAACTGAAAAATGGTTAACCAACCTGTTGTAGCTGATCCAAGGCAAAACAGAGTGAAATTCACTAATGTTTCGGCTGTGGAGAGAGGAGAAAACCCGGCTCAATAACCGCAACCATGGAACATCAATAACTCTGAAGACCATCCGAAGCTGGAAGCTCATCAAAATGGTTAAAACAAACGAAAATTCTCATCGTATAGTAGCGTTCTAAGCTGTCCAATTGAGAAGAATAAGCAGACTCGGCGTTAAATTCAATAACTTAGTTGACTTCATTGTCCAGCTGGTAAGTCCGATTAGAAGTTCTGTTGGCTATGTATTAATCGGCATCAAGGAATCCGGCTAAGGACAAAGGTAAATCGCCAGGTTCTATCCATAGGACTGGCTTGTCGTGTTGTTGTCCCATCCGAAGCAGACGACCGATTCTCCTCAACTACCCTTGAAATGAATTTCTTTTCACCACCAAATCTTGACGAGGCTCGAGCCACGCAAAATCGAGCTCCAGAAAAATCAAGCGGCAGGCGACGCTCTAAAAGAAAAATCTCCCATAACAAAGGGGATTTAACTTAACAATAGCTTACAAGCCGAGATATTTCGGAACGGTAATTTAAACAATTCGTTTAGATAAAAACAGCAATAAGCTTTGTAATTTTACGGAAAAATTGAATAAATAAATATCCCAAAAGCAAATGCCAAATATTTTAAGCTATCTTTACAAAATATTAATATTATCAATCCAGCCCTTCCTTTTTGCAAAATTTTGCAATCAAAGAGCGAAACAATGCAAGGCTGAAGCGTTAAAACTAAATCTTAAGCTTTTGAGTTTTTTCCTTTCCCCTTTTTTTTCTATATGTCTTAGCCGAGAAAAACTAATTATGCCAAAGTGATTAGAAAAATATAAACTCCAACTAAAGAGTTTTAACAGTTTTAAAAGGTTACACGAATGGCCTGTTAAGTTGCAAAACGTTTATTCCCTAAGACTCTTAGTTCAAGCAAAATAAAATTCGGGTCATGTAGAGTCGACTGCCATATTTCGAACCTCGTAATTTAGTTCCCCAAATGGATGAATAATCCAAAATAGTCATAAGGCGACATGGCCAGGCCAAATATTGTGAAAAGTACGTATACTTTTCCTTGAAGAAAGGGAACTAGAGGGGAAGAGCGACCGACTCCATATAAACACTGGAAAGTAATTTCCTAAACAACGCGACAAGAACGCGTCAAGTGAACCCTTTAACATTATTATTAGGAGGGGGAACACTGCTAACGAGGGGCCATATATCGCTATTCAACGTACACCGTCACGGAATTTTCGTGATTTTTTTTCCTCGCATAAATTTCTTAAAATATAATTTTTATAATATGATGAATCATTTCCATATTAATGAAATATGTTACAATAATAAATTCAGAGCATAAACGCGACAGGGCTGATCGATGTCAGCCGAGAACGCTACACAGGAATTTTACCCAGCTTTTTTCTTGGTCATGGCTTTCGTTTCGTTACAAATGTCTGCTACATCTTACAGAAATATCAAGCAGTTATATTAATCTATTTATTTAAATATATCAAGCCACTCAATAACTTACCCATGCTTGTTACATCATAATCGGAGTCAGAAAAATGTTGGCTGCAGATCCGAGCAATCGGGCTCACAGGCTTTCCTGTTCTAATTTTTATAATTCACTCCTTTTTCCTCTCAATATCCCGAGGAAAGATATGGAATTTTAAAAACTCCTTATCCTTTTTGAGTTGGAATGGCACTGGGGGACACAACAATTTACGGGCATATTCTAAAAACAAAATGAACTGGCCATTAAAACATAGATAACATCTGTATCGCTGGAATCTCCATACATCAAGCCGATGCTTCGCCCTCTATACGCGAAAAACGGCGAACAGGTAGTGCACGCCCCATTACCAAAACTTGACTCCGTCCGTCCACAATAACGATAAATGAAATTTTGTGTCTGTTTCTAAACCTGTGACAAAAATCCAGCCTTCTCTGGTAGTCACACCTTCCAACCGCGGAAGGAGATGAATGTAGAAGAGGTGGAAGCCGTTGCTGTTGAGTATTCGTCATACAGTCTTGTGGCTATTCTTGAATCACGAGAGACGGTCGGACCCTGTCGAACGGCACCCACATCAGCAGCTTTCTCACCTCGCCCTGATCTCTGATCATATCAACGGTGTTGTGGTTGGGATGCACCTGACCACTCTGCCTCACGAGAACCGCAAACCCCTGAAATATCATCCTGAAGTAATGTGTTCCATTAAGATATCGTGCAGCGTACAATCTCTCTGCAGCATGATAGTTTTGCTGACATTCTCCTAACGCCATCAACACGTCAAACGCTTCTTCCTTGGAAAAAGGCATTTTCAGTGTTAGCCTGTCACGAAAGCAACAAACAATGCGCAGGAATCGTAAACAGTTCAACAGTGAAGCGAAAATGTTTTAAGGAAACGCAAACAGGTCATATTGTAAATACGTGACCCGAAAGTGTTTTTATTGTTTATTCCCTAAAGGAAACCGATAGGATTAAAAGTTTTTTACAAAAGTTGTTTCTTTTTCCAAGACTCATCTTACTCGACTCGTGTTCCCATTTAAAGCTTTTGGGCGGACCCCAGGTTCGCATATTTCCAGCCATTTCTGGAAAATGGGATAGCCACCAATAAATTCTTCACATACTTTTCAGTCATTTAATCTTTCCCTCAAAGCTCTAGGGCGTCGAACTTCGAGAAAAGAAGCCTGGCACGCGTGGTCTGATACATTCTGTATAAACATTTTCAATTTGAGCTCAAAATTAATAAAATGTACGAGAAAGTTTCATCCTTCCCCTCCCACTGCGATCGAGACGGACTCAATTTTTTCGAACCTTGTGGCCTCACAAGGTAGCAAGGAGTGCGAAAGAACTTCGGAATGATGAATTGCAGTGCCGATGTTTCTATGAGTCTGTGTTTTTACACAGGACAATTTGAATGCATCTTAGGCTATGCATCGTTCGAGACTAAAATCGAAATCATTTCTTTCGGCCACGAGATTCCGGAAAGTTTTCGCAGTAGGAAATGACGTCTTGTTTCGCTGATTTCCTCAAGAGCAAGGAGGGGAGGATCGGAGAGCAAATTTTCGATATTCCAAGGCATTTTTCTTAATGGAATAGAAAAATTTAGATTAATATACGAGAACACTAAATCAGCCAAAACATTATGACCACCACCATTCTGTGACAATATTCTCATCGGAATGACATGGCACGACAATCGACAATCGAACAGCGCAGGGAAGAAAAACAAAACGAGCGGTCCGGAAGCTATGCTTCCACTGCCATACTCATCCAGTATTATAGCCAAAAGAAATACGCTGAATTAGGAAAGAAGCCAGATGAACCTGGTTAAGTCATCCACAGTATACGGAGGAGTCCTTTCCTAACAGGACGATAAAGTTGATTGTTGATTGACGATAGGACGAGGAAGAGCTAGGTGATCCAGTAGGGTGGGAAGATGGCCTTTTGGATGTCATCGAAGCTGACGTCCAGTATGTGACGAGGCCTGCGATGTCTAAGGAGGCTTCTAAAGGTGAGCGGTTGCTCAAGAATACCTGCAACCAGAGGATTGGGATGGTCTTTCATCTTCGGAAGAAGCTTCTTCAGCGACTCTTTGACGTGGTTTCCAATGGTAGGTATACCGAAATCTTCAGCAATGGAAGTATTAGTTGCTATTCTCCTGTCGAGTCGGGCAATGGTCCTAAGGGTGACGTTTTGGAATGTTTGTAGATCCTTCCATCTGGATTTGCAGGTTGTAGCCCAGGCAGGCATACCGTACAGAAGAATGGTTCGGATTACCATTTTATACAGCAAAAGTTTGCTGTCCACTCCAAGCGAACTGTTTCGTCCCAGAAGGGCAACCAGACTAAACTTCGCCTTCTTGGCCTTGTTGATAGCATAAGAGAGATGGTCGCCCCAATTTAGCTTGGCATCTATCACAACTCCGAGGTATTTATAGTTCTTTACCCACTCGAGCTCCTTGCCAGATAGGAAGATTGGCTTCGGGGTTTTCTAAGTTTTTTGGTAACGAACATGGCTTTGCATTTATCTACGTTCAGGTTTAACCTCCACTTCTCACACAGAAGCACAGCGTTTTGTAACCGAGATATGACATGAGTGGGATTTCGGGCACAAGTCATGATGGACACATCGTCAGCAAACAGGTATAATTCGCACTTTGTAAATGCTGGGAAGTCGTGAATGAAGAAGTTGAACAACGCAGGGCCCAGGACAGAGCCTTGGGGAACACCAGCCTTGATGTCACAAGGGTTAGACATAGAGCAGCCAACCTTGACACGAAAAGTCCTGTTCGACAGAAAGGAACTAATCAAAGCGATCAGCTCGTCAGGAAAGCCATAAGTAATCATGTTGTATCTCAGGCCGTTATGCCAGACCTGATCAAAAGCCTTCCGTACATCTAGAAAGATAAGACCACCGTATTTGGGGCAATTAAGGGGAGTGTTTAGATCAGCAACAAGCCTCCAAAGCTGTAGTTGGCAAGAGTGACCCGGGCGAAACCCGAATTGCTCCTCGCGAACAAGATTATTGGACACGCAGAAAGCATTAAACCTCCTTAGAATAGACATGGCACGTGACAAAGTGCGAGTGTTATTTAACGGCTGCCGTGTATGATGAGGCATCATTTTGTCGACTAAGTGTAATGGGGAAGGCTGGTGATTTAAGCGAATTTGATAAAGACCGGACTGTAATGGCCTGAAAGTTAGGGATGAATATCTCCTAAATGGTACGGTTCGTTGGGTATTCGCGAGCCGCCGTCATTAGTACCTATGAAAAGTGGAAGAAGGACTGTAGTAGATTTCGAGGCGTTGGACGTTGGAGCCTGTTCCGCTTGCTGGAGGCAAATAGGCCGTTGCTTGTGGTTCAACTGACAGCCGAATACAATGTAGGTCCCAGTGTCTCTGAATACACTGTGCATCGGACTCGGTTGGATATGGTATTCTGCAGCAGATGCTTCTCACGTGTACCGGTGTTAACTTTTGCGACATCATCGACATTTAGACCATGCAACAATGGAGAAGCATTGCGTAGTCCGATGAATCACGATTTCTTTTGCATCACGTCGACGGCCGTGTCAAGGTACGCCGTCTTCTAGATGAAAAGTTGATTGATACATGTAGTGTGGGAGGCAAAGAGGCCCATTGGCGGAGGTATTACGCTTTGAGGGGGCGTTCTCATGGGTGTCTCTGGGACCGGTGGTTGTTGTTGAACACGCCATGAAAGCTGTGGACTATGTGAACATCCTTGCTGATCAGCTACACCCTTTCATGGCTTCTGTTTCCCCCATCGAAGATAGAATCTTACAGCAAGTCAAAATTGTCCTAATGGGTTGAGGAACATGCTGATGAATTCCAGTTGATATCCTGGCCTCCTAACTCGCCGGATATTAATCCTATTGAGCACATCCACGATATCATGGAGTGCCAGTTAAGCGCTCACCCTTCCCCCTAATCTACGGGAATTGCGCGACTTGTGCTTGCAAATTGGTACAAGCTTCCCTCGTTCACTTCTCAAGGACTTTAGAATCCAAGCGACGACGAGTTGCAGATGTTTTGCGTGCCAAAGGTAGAGCAACATAGTAATAGGAAGGTGGTCATGTTTTGAATGATCATTGTATAATTTATTACCCTTGATTAATGCTATGATTAAAAAAAAAGTGGAGTTCAATTTATCCAGTGTCAGGGATTTTTGTTTGTAAGAACAGAGCGGGACAAGGTGATGAATGAGATAAGATAAATTTAATTAATCGTAACAGGTACGATACAAAGTGTGGCGGTTTGCCAAATAAATAATCATAATAAATGAATAGCAAATTTCTTCTGTCAGTCCAAGTCCTTAGCTGACGCCGTTTGGGGAGAAGGGTTCGTATCCGCACGGTTCAGTCTGTATCCAAGACTTGCAAGGTTTTCGCTGGAGAGCAGTGGCTTGGAGTTAAGTCGACGTAAGAAGCCCTCTGACCACGTGGGAAGAAGGTTTGTCTCACTGGATACCGCAATCTCGGACAGCGGCAACCACTCAGGATGAGTCGACCGTGAAGAGGAGACTGTACGAAATAGAACAATAGATTAGAACTATGACGAGACAGGTAAGTATTCTATCAAACGGATACACAAAGCAATGGCTTACAAATCTTAACCCGTTACTAATATTACCAGAGGAAGCTGCTCCAAAGTCCAAGCGCGGATAATCGCGTGGGCGCTCAACGCTACTGCCGGCTATACTGGTAATGGGGAGAACCGCCTCCAGCCTCCACGGGAGAGCGTCGTGTTCGGTATGGGGGCGGGTAGGATCGCCTGCGGTGTATCCTGGCGGAGAAACTACGGAGAGCGTCGGTGAAGGCACGTCTTCTACGGTGGCGGTTACTTGGTCAGCGCTGTCGTGGCGGGACTCCTCACGAGCTGCCAAATAGCCCGTCGTCTCGGGTGTTGCTTGCAACAGCACCCTTCGCGTACCTGGGGTGGGGTACGGCTTCACTGGACGTCGGCCGTCGGTATCAACCTGAAAAGCAACGTCTTCTTTCACAGCTTGGAAACGTCTATATCCATCCTCGCTTTTGGCGGGCGGGCGGGACGACCTTTTCTTTCGTCGGAGCCCCTCGTCGGCCTGCAGAGGTTGACGGCTTGTAGCGTGCCTCGGGCGGGGCGTCTGCGAGCCACCTCTCGTTCTCCTGCTCACTGTGAGCGACGATGGTTCACGGATAGGCGGACCTCTTTTCGCTATCGGACGGGCTCGGGGATTATCCTTCACGGACGTCTTAGGGCTACGAGTAGAAATCACGTTCAATAACTTAGAAAATTTGTGCTTCTTACGTTTCTCGGTTCTTGGTCCATATTCCCCATCTTTTGTCAAGAGCCATGTCCTTTGGTTGGTCCTATCTGCCTTCCGTCCAGCTGTTGGAGCTGAGGCTGATGGTGTTGCCTCAGCGGACGCCTAATCAAGAGGTCTTAAAATCTAGGCGCCCAGGCGCACATGCTGTAAGTGGCAGGCAGCCCATACGGGGCTGAGTGACTTATCCAAACGCCTCAAAAACGAGGCCCGTTCACATATGACGAGGTATCAGAAGGCCATCGGAAAGGTGAAAAGGAAGGTCTGGTGTCCTCCGATGACCTCGCATAAACACTTAGATGATGTGTAGCGTTTTTGGAACGTAAACGGACCTAGCCGTGGCCATTCAAGGAGCAGAAAGGATCGAAGTTGATCGGCCACTTTCCTCCATACGGTCGAGAGTGCTGGAGGCTGACCCTGCGATCGACTCCAACGGGCCAGCCAAAGTTCTTTATTGATGAAGGCGATCGCAATAGCTAGGTCCGTTTTAAATACCTCGCCAGTGGAATCGTTTAAGAGGAAGCGCACAGACTGATACGAAAATTGTACCAGCCCGTAATGCTGCTTCAAACGATCCCAGATCGACTTCGCAAACAGGCACTCGTAAAATACATGTATATAGCTGACGGTCTCGGCTACGCTGCAGTATACACATCCAGCAGACCCAACCACCCTCCACTGGTGGAGACGTTGGAGGGAGTAAAATCCGTGATGCAACAGTCGCCACTGATAATTGAACAAAGTTCGTTCGAAAGCAAAGGATTTTTATAGCTTTAGGACTGCTGTCCACGGATGATCAGGGTAGAGTCGTAAGATGTCAGTGGTCTCCCCTGGGTCGGACTGCTGAAAAAACCATGCAAGACGAAGATTCCCCCATTCTTGAGGGTCAATGCGACGTAGCATAGGAAGAAAAGTCACAATATCGGTCGCAAAAGTCACATAGAGTTTTGGTTGATGAAAATTTATTGTCACTGGCAACAAGGGTGGTAATGGTAGCCTATTCACCTTGAAAAAGAACCGAAGATGAGTAAACACAAAATTTGCCCACATGGGAGGCGGGAAAAGGAATGATGATGATGATGAAGAGGATGATGGAGAGGATGATGGAGGCAACCCCTTTCCCATTTGGTGACGAAGAGTTGATAAAGAATTGTCCGTTGGTGTATTGACCGCGAAGGCCCGGAAGGTCATAGCACTGTTGTGAAGTGGCGAGTTTTACTTCTTGAAGTAACAAAATGTCCGGCCTGTACAGCGCAATGAACGATGACAACACCAATTGCTTAAAAGAGGAAACCAAGAGAACGCACGTTCAGGGAGATGACCTTCATTGAGGATGTTTAATGGCGCACCTGCTGACATGTGTCCGGTTGAGACTTGGGCTTCCCAGATGTTACAGGAGGCTCCGTTGTTCTTCTCATCGGAGATCGCAGACGACCTGATGAGGAAGAAGGGCTGCGCTGATGGCTCGCACGGCTGTCTCTCTCGGAGGAAGAAGTGGCTCTTCTCTCGTCCCTTTTGCCACGATCCCGTCTGGATTTTTTCTTGCGGGGACTCCTCGTCCTCACAAGAAGATCCTGCTGTTTCTGCGCTGATGGATGCGTATTCCCAGCAGAAGATGTCATCCTGGAGGGCGACGACGTTTCACTAGTCCGTGCAGGCTGTGATGTTGTTGACTGCACTGGTGGAGGAAGTGCTGGAAAGTCCTCCACTGAAAAGGTGGATTCTACACCTGCTGAAACGTCAACGTCGTCTTCTCCAGAAGCTTCGTCTTCACCCATCGATACATCGAACGCTGGCTGCGGAAGAGGTGTGATCTCTGGGAGCGTGGAAGGAGGTGACGATGGCCGCTCCCCCCTAGGCTCCAAAGATTGAGATGGATGCGAAGATGGACGAGGTGGTGGGGGCATCATTTCCTTCTGCACCTGGGGAAGAGTCGAAAGAGCCGGCATAACTTGGCTCTTTCGCGATGGTGATGACGGCGACGAAGCTCTGGTCGGCACTGGTGACTTGGCCGGCGATGACATCTTGGATTGCTGCTGGGATGACATTCTCTTGGGCGTGGATGGAATATCTGCTGGCTCTGCAAACACCCTCTCCGGGCACTGGTGAAATTTGCTCACGATGCGATTGCATGCATCGCATTTCTTGAGGAGAGGGCAGTCTTTTCTGACGTGAGACGTTTTCTTGCAGTACCAGCAGCACTGCCTTTGACCCTTGTAAGACACGCGAACTTTGTTGCCGTGCATTACAAGGTTCTCTGGAATGTCCCTCTGAAGGTTCATGTCCACGATGATGTCACCAGTCATCTGCAGGGGGGAATCCGAATGAGTCGGATAGGCTACTTTCTTCACCTGCCCGTAGTCGGACATGTAACGCTTCAGGTAATCTTCTTCCATCAGCGGCGGTAGATATCCGGGCTCAGCATAAACCAGGCGGACGGTGGTTTGTCCAACCTTGACCAAATCTGCAGACACGACGCGGTCTGCTATGTTTCGCTGTCGTCAGAGCATCCTCCATTCATTGGAAGAAAGTCTCTGCACGACAGAAACTGCAGGATCACCAGACGGCAACACGGGCGGGATGGCCGTCTTCAAATAAAGTTCTTTCATAAACATGCCGACGGCTATTGGTCCGTCGCCAACCATTAACACCATGTTCTCCATGGCTTAGAGTTGAAAAGTTCGGGAGGGGGGGGGGTGAAACCTCCCCCGGGGTTGCCGGGGGGAGGGTCACTCAAAGTCACAAAAGAGTTTTTCACGCAAGCGTTGGTTGGTTGGTTGCTGCGTGAAAAACTTCCAAGTCCACAAAATTAAAAGTCACTCACACACTTGTTACGTTGGCGAGAAAATCTAGGCACTATCTACCTTCCGTCCAATTGTCAACGGATGCTCACTATTGTCTCTCTCCCCCTTCCTTTCCGTTCCTCTCCTTTTATTTTCCCTGGATGGATCCTGGGCCGATTCTGCGCTGTGCGTTCGCCTATCAGCTTTCGAATCGGCCTCTCTCCTCCGCCAATGGTCTTCTCCCTGACGTATCTTCGTTTTTTCGGCTGGTTCACTCTTCCTCGGGGGGACGGCTTCGTCTCTTCTTTCTTTTTTCCTTGTCAAATCCTCTTTAATTTTTTTCTCTTTGCCATCTCCTTTTTTTTCGGATTTGAGATCCAGTTAAGAGGCGGGATGACCGGGCAATCCAAAGTTCTAAATTTCGTTTCGCATTGATTCTGCTAATATGGGGGTTTTGAGCAACACATTCATTGAAATCTAGGATCCTCATTTTCCGGTGAATGGTGATCCCATGGCGATACTTGAAGTGGCTTTTCGGACTCTGTAATATTTGTTTCAGCTGAAGCTTCCCGATTGTATCGTGTCACAAGTGCTAACACTCGACGACCTCTGTCTGTCAATTTCGTTGGTCTACCACTTGACGGTATCCCTGACGTTGATCCTTGAGATTTCCACTTGGCAATAGATGTCACTTATAGTTGAACATGGTATTTGCAGAATGACAGAAGCTCGCGTACAGACTTGTTGCATAGATGACATCTTGTAGTTATTATGTTATTAGATATGTCTTGAAGGTATGGAATAGATCTACTGATATTGCTAAAAGGCCGTGTGAACACGAAAGTTTAATTAAATATGGTAGTGGTTCAAGCGCATCTTGTAAACGTTACATTCCTATCCCGAAGGACACTTCTATCCCCCTTTGGAAGTCTTTTAATAATTTTCCAACTTATCATCATGAATATGATCCAAGAATTCGTTTATTTACACAATCCATTCAGCAGTATCGTGCGATCTTCTTTAAAGCAATCTTTAATATAAACCACAACTTTTCTAAACCAATCAAAGGTAACATACAGGCCAGTTTAGACCCTTAATTCCATTGTTTTCTAACTATGCCTGTGTGTCGCATTTGTCCCATTGAAGAATATATCCATCCGGTTATTATGTGGAATTGCCTCGCGCATTCGCCCAATAGATATTGACAGTGGTCAGCAGCGACCGATGATTTGGTAAAATTGAAGTGCTAAAGTTATACCAGATCGTCAAACCAGATCCATGTTTTGGTGTAGGTTTTCCGGAAAAAGTGAAGGTAACTTTCATCAGTAAACACTACTGTCACGACTATTTTAATATGCAAAACAGATAACGTGAAGAATTCAGTCCCCAGAGGTTTTGTCTCGATAGTCGTAAATAGAGAAAGGAGGAGGAGACGAATAAAGTTTAATAAATAAATTATATTTTCAAATCGAAAAAGATGTTTTACAACTAAATATTCAAAGTTCACAATTGTAGTCTTCTGGCCCCAACTAGGCACCTTAACAATCGCGTGATCGCCTCCGATGCCCGAGGACGTGGGTTCGATCCCGGCCGAGGACGACGAGGATTTTTTCAGGGGGAAAATCCTGAGATCACGCACTTCCTTCGGAAGGGAAGTAAAGCCGTGGTCCCGTGTAGTCGTATGCCGGGTGCACGTTAAAGAACCCTTGCGAGGCAAAATTTGCGGCCCCTATAACGCCGTCCTGAAATGACTATAGCAGTTGAAAAGGACATTAATACCAAACAAACCAAACCAAACCTTAACAATCGCTGTTGTTTCTTCCACTTGGGTCCCAGAAGGTCTCTAGGCTTATTTGTGTATAAGAAGCACGATGTGGATAGGCTAAATTGCGTGTCACCGTATACTAAGAGAACGGCGACCCAATCGGATTTTGGAAGGGTGTCCAGTGCCCAACGCTGAGTCCGAATGAGCCAAGCGCGGCTCGCGGCTAGAGATCTCTGCGTGGCCGACGCTTGCTGTTTTGGCGGGTACGGGACGCAACGCTTGCGGGACACCTCGTCTGTGGAAAGCGGTCCTTTCCTCCGCTGAAGAAATCGTATCGCTGTCGTCCGATGCCTTTTCAGCACTTGCTTCTGAGGCAACTTGGATTCCAAGAGATCCAGCGATTCCACGGCAAGTTCCTTGACACAAGGCGTGGTTAGCTGGGTAGGGGCTTGGGCGTCCTCGAAATTCGGTAGTACAAAGTCCTCACTGGTTCCTTCCTCTAAGCCACTTGCTCCTTCGGGAACGGAATTTGACGAACGGGCCTTGCCGATTGTTTGAGCTGGCTAAAGCATGAAAATCGAATCGGGATAGCTTTTTATGATTATTGACATTTGTTTGTCGCCTGGATTCCCTTGTTTCGGACATGGCGGCTTTGCACCCTTCTTACTACCTTAGGTTGAAAGTGCAGGTTCCCTTCCACGCTTGGCGATTCACTTTTCTTATCGGCTAGATGCGATGAGGGTTCGGAATTTTGCAATATGGCGTGAGCGAGGTTCCGATACACGACGATTTTCAAAAAGAAGGAATGTTCAATTCGAAATTATTACTAAGTCCGTAATTGCTATGCGAAGGCTTCGACCATCGTCGCTGAAGAATCCCTCCTGCCTGGTTCGACTTCACGTCGTAATTTTCATTCATGGAAGACGGCTTGGATATTCTTCTCTTCCTCGCATCGCTCGGACTTCTCCTTTTGTTCTTCTTCATCTGATATTGGAAACCTCTCTGATGATTCACTGTTTGCCTGTCCTTTTTATTTGCCCCGGTAATTTGCTTATTAGCTATTCGATTATGCGGGACTAATGGGAGATGAACAGCGATGCTCTCGACATTTTGGCTTCTTCTACTTTTGTGCCTGAGTGGAGGGGAGACAATATTTTTTTTTCCTTAGCAGCTTTTTCGCTGCTATAAGCTGCTGCTGTTTCTTATGCGAGCGCGTCAGATCGTTAGTTTCTCTTGATAAATTCTTTACCCGCGAAAAACGATCTGACAACTAGCTTACTCTAGTCCTCATTCTTGTTTACTTCGCACTAATGCAGACGAGCTTGCTTTTGTATCTCGTCAGCATTAGCTCAACTTTTCGGGTGCAGTTTAAGTGGCCTTTTTCAGTCAGCGTTCGCGTAATTGTACTACGATGAACCTGAGGGCTTCCTCTTCATGCTCCCAGCAAACACACTCTAGCGCTGGGCCTTTTTGGGAGACATCGAGAGGTTTGCTGAACACATCTCATAGCATTGCTGTCAAACTTTCGGTTGTGCCCACCTCCAGGCATGCATTCGATATCTTCTCAAGTTAGCTGAAAATGCGTGCACAAGTTCTTATTGGAATGTCAGTTCTTTTATAAACTGACTGTGCATCTTGGGATATCGGATTCGTTCTCGGTTTGCCTTTTCCACCGCAGCTTTGGCGATTTTCCGTACGAATAGCTCAAAGGATATGAGGAAAATTACCGTAGGGACAATACTTACTGAGAGGTAGGAATGGCAAGTCTAAAATTTGATAAATTTAACTGTCAGGTAACCAAAAAAGTTCTCTCGCGTTTGCAAATGAAACACCAAGACACAGCATGTTCCGAAAGTTAAGCATAATTGTAAAATATAACATTTAAAGATTGAGATCTAGAAAAATGACAAAATTTGGTATGTAAATAACATGTAAATCAGTTAGACGGTTAAACCAATGTCAATTCACGATCGGATTATCTCAGAAATGCAAATTTATACAAAATGATCAAAGTGTAATAAATATAGTAGGGTAAACCATAGGGTCACGTTACACACTCTTGCAAGCCACGCTAGGAGAACTCCTTGTTATTGTTGATTTTGCGTTTAATATGGACCACAGACGCCAAATTGATCTTGCCATGAAAGGCAAAATAATCGGAAAACTCGAAGCTGGACAGCCACAAGCGAAAGTCTCCAGAGAACTGAATGTTCCACAAAGTGTGATTTCCACACTTTGAAGACGGTTTCAAGATACAGGAGATGTTGTTGCCCAAGGGTTATAACCACTCAGCAGGACCGGAATTTGAATTAACTTCAAGACGGCAGATGACCCTACCCGCCAAGCAGCTGCTGAACTAGCTCACAGCCGCCTCAGGGACAAGAGTTCCCAGACAAACAGTTTATCGGAGGCTAATAGATGATGGTATTTATGCCATAATCCGGCAGTTTCGATCCCGCTCACCCCTGCGAATTGTAGGGCCCGTTTAAATTGGAGTCGAGAACATCGTAACTATATATTGGATCAGTGGAGCACGTGCTATTCACCGATTGAGTCCAGATGTAGCTTACAAAGCGATTCCCCTCGAACCACTATCTGGAGAGAACGTGGAACCAGTTGTGATCCCAACAACATTAAAGAAAAGGACCAGTATGGCGGTGGTGAAGTTATGGTTTGGCGAGGCATCATGCTAAACAGTCGCACAGAGCTCCACATCTTTGATAGAGGTACCGTTAATGCTCGGAAATACAGAGATGAAATACGGGAAGGTAATATTATAGGTTTCAGAGATGGCGTGGGTCTAGAGTTTATTCTCATGGACGATAATGCACGTCCGCATAGAGCTCTGCTGGTGGAGGACTATCTGCAAAGTGAGGATATCCAACGCATGGAGCGGCCAGCAAGCTCTGGATATGAACTCGATTGAGATGCGTGGGATGTATTAGGGAGACGAATTGTATCAGCGTGCACCAGTGACCATCCCAGAGCTCAAAGCTGCTCTTCGCCAGAGGTGGGACTTGTTGCCAATCGAGCTCTTGAACAACCCCATGGACCCCAGCAACACGGCTTGGGATGACTATTTTCCATATTAGCACTTAATACTCCATGTTTTGTGCGCATAAAAACCATTTTCTTTTTCTCTGTTTTCATAAACTTCTTTTTTATGAAATAAAACATGTTTAATTAAACAGTTTTGTCTTCTTTGCACTTGCAATACGGCGCTGCACACACAAACTAAATTTCACCTCATTCTAGAAGTTGGTTTATGAAATAAGTGTACTGATATTGATTATGCTTAACTTTTAGACACGAGTGTAGTCGCCATTACATTCGATATCTTTTCCCAACGTGATACAAGCTCGTGTATATCTCGTTGGTAAAATGTTATGTCTTTAGAGGCGTCATCATTTGTATATGGATGTCCAGAGCACAGAACAAGTGTAATCGCTTGGGGTAATATCTGGGCTTTAAGGATGCAGCAGCAGTTCCCATTCAAAAGCGGTAATTGCATTATGGGTCATTTTTCGCATTGTGTGGTCTGGCATTGTCCTGCAAGAACCGCACTCTTTTCCTATTTATCAGTGCCGGCTGTTTGCGACGCAAGAAAATCTGCACACGAGTGATGGTTTGATCTTGTGGAAGGAATTCATGGTGCCGTAATATTTTGGCCTTGTGGACCAAAATATGTTTGGGACATCTTTGTGCAGTGCGTTTTGTTAATGCTTCGTTTCCAAATGCAGTGTATAATTTACGGCATGTCTCAGAAGCATTTGTGCCATAAGTTATATACTGCATTTGAATTCGGAAAGCGACAGAATTTTTTTGGTTATCTGATATTCATCTCTTTTCCGACTTACATACTGAAAATAAATTTTTATACATATGCCAATTTATTTGCAACGAGCTTTGTTTGAAGTCATCAAGAGAAATATTCTTATACATCTTAAAAACTAATTTAACTAATTTTCCGATTCTTTATAATTTAACATGATTTCATTAATTAATTAATTTCTTGATTTTTGTTTTGCACGTGAAAAATAAAAAAGTTGTGTTTATAAAAACACTAAAAAAATTTGCCAGTTTAACTTGTTTGATTTGAACACGTAATAGGCTGACGGGGAAAATCTTCCATATGTATTTTATATATTGTTCGTAAAACCTGTTGTTCAACATATCCAGCTTTATATTTTATTTCTTCCTTTTTTGCATTTACTCTTCCCTGTTTTCCGCAATAACAATGCTCCACAGAGAAATTGCAAATATCATGAATATTTTTGCCTTAGCAAAAAAACAAGCAAAAATATTTTAGGATTTGTCTAAGCAAACACATTTTAGGGGTTGTTCGAGAACAAGTTATGCAAACTTGATACAGTTTCCGATAGTGATATTTTTAAAAACTGCGATAAAAAGAGGGACAGGTTGACTTTGAAATTTTATTAAGAAAAATGACGGTACGCTTAATCGTTTAATTATAGAACTACTTACAGCCGGTTAGTCATTGCGTCGTTTTGCGGTAGAAACTGTACGGGATGCAACAATCACTAGTTAAATTTGGAGAGGAGGTCTGAAGAACGAAATGTAGATCGTGTAAGAGGACTGGAACATGTACACGAACATCTTAGAGCATATGATTGGTATATACAATTTTAAGCCATTAGTGATCTACAAGTGCAGTGTTAGAGGGAGTA
Source organism: Rhysida immarginata (assembly GCA_023313115.1). Taxonomy (NCBI): domain Eukaryota; kingdom Metazoa; phylum Arthropoda; class Chilopoda; order Scolopendromorpha; family Scolopendridae; genus Rhysida; species Rhysida immarginata. The sequence continues at coordinate 16,557 of JAHWFO010049476.1, forward strand.
TCGTCGTTGATTGGCTGAGACAGGCTTGAGGGCAACCGATCTTTGCGAATACTGTTTTAAAGACCCTTGCAGAATCAGCATCTTTCAGGCGTGAAACAACCGCGGTGTATTCCAGGCGTCACAAAGCTGCGCGTTTTGAAATTCGAAGTCGTTTTTACATTTAGCAGAAACGAAGGAGGTTCTAGGCGTACTCAGCTCTGATTGACTCTTGGATAAGAAGTTCTCATCAGTCTTTGTTGCTTTCTAAACTTTGTGCATACAGTGTGTTTCAGAGCACCCGTATCAGCCATTTTTTTTTAACGATATTGATTCAAAATGTTTGAAAAAAGAATTTTATGAACCAATTTAATTTTTCGTAATTTAATTTTCCAGAAGAAACAGGATGTAGGGGGAATTGGAGTCAATTTTGAAAATTCTTACTAAAAGTTTTTTTCTAACCCTCATCGTTTATTCACAATTAAAGAAAAATGAAAAAATAAATCAGTAAATTATATTAATGAATTAAATAAATAAATTAAATAAATTTATGTGATATTTATTGGTTTCTAATGTTACATTTTGCCATTGATGTAGTGAAGGGGCTTCAGTGCCTCGATGATGCTAAGGGACTGTCAAACAAGCTTTAGCTGAGAAGTCAGACAAAAAGTGTTAGGTCGGTTGTGATTGGGGGGGG
>JAHWFO010049483.1:0-14176 GCA_023313115.1 Rhysida immarginata
TTCCAGATGGACAAAGTTTTAGATTTATATGAAAACCCTTTTGAAGACTCCTAGCCCATTAAAGATGATCTATGTCGTGTCATTAATGAAAGGAAACTCAGTTTGTCCGGTTTTGTCCTCTATCTGTCCGTTTTTTTTCAATGGGATCACCTGGCCACCCTAATTTTTGGTCAAGCCATTAGTCTCTTTAATTCCCATCGTCTTAGCGTTTTTGATGCGGAGAGGGTCTTAAATTCTATAATTTGGATTTGGTCAAGAGAAGGGATTCCACCCAAAATGGATAAAAGCTTATTAATTAAGTCCTCGTTATCATTTTGAATAAAGAAGTTGAATCCCTTGAAAAGCTTATTAATTAAGTCGTTAAGCACGAATCTGATCTACCACTTCAACTCCGACGCCGCCAATTTTCATTTTAGCTGGCTTTTGCAAGAATGTCACTAAACGTCAACATCTGATTGACCTCTACAGAGCTAACTGCGAGCCATGGGTTAGACTCTAACCGTTAGAGGATTCAGGGCGTTTGGAAGGTGATCCAATGTGTGTGGAGCACGAAGATGGAAAGATGAGTTTATGCTGTACTGTCTGGATGGCAAAGTGGCTCTAGTGCCTCCAATTGAATCACCACAAGAATACATGCAGATTTACCCAAGATTTATAAAGTGCATCCGTACATTTGCTTCTACTTAAATGGGCGCGTTATTGTTAAAAAATGAGCTTAGATAAATCTGAAGCAAATAGGTCCAAATCTTTTTAGGATGTACACAGATGGCAGATTGATGGCAGATTAGTACCCAGATCCACCCCAACTACAAGAATTAGCAGATGTAAAGACAAAAGAACTTAAGGAAACAACGCATTAGTAGCGGCAGAACCACTGAACAAAATGTCAATGCTTCAACCTCCAAAAGTTGGTTGACCAGATTTCTTTGCTAAATGACGACCAACAACGTGTTTATTACCAACAGGAATGTTATTTATAGAGAAGTAATATGAGCAAATGTAAATGGTTTACAATTTCTTTTCTGAGTCTGCAGTTTATGAAAATAAAACAATTAAAATTTTGTTAAACAATCTTACAAGAAAATTTATTAATTCCTTGATGAGAACGATAATCTAAATTTGAAAAGTGCCGAAGTGCCGAAATTAAGTAATATTTATTTGCCTGAAGAACAAATACAGGTAAAGATCCAAAAGTAACCCTTTCAAAGATCCTTTATATTAAAACGGAAATTATTTTAATATAATTTAATATAATATATATGCCGAATTTTTCGGCAATGCCTGCTTAAGTTTCATTAGAATCCAACAATTTAAGAACTTCAACATGATTCTAAGGTTTTACGTTTTCCACAGGACATGTTACACAAAAATATATAATAGGCATATTTGAAACGGGCAACCAGTCTAAAAGTTGAACGTGTTACATCTGCCGTCAGCGAAGCGAAAAAATATATATTTGAACTTGTTAAATATATGTGAAAAAGGAAAGGAAAAATTCCGCGAACTGGATTCAAACCAGTGACTATGAGTACTGTCGCCTCTACCAACTGCGGATAACAAGATTACATGTTCCGTGGAAAGCCAATAATAGGGCAGGTATCTGATTCGCTCGCTATACCAGTGTCCGCCGCGACGATATTTTATATTGAATCACTCTGTGCAGTAGATTTTATACAAGCTAGGCAGCTAATCGTCTCCTATAACAGGCACCATAGCAATTGTTCACAGATTAGCGAGGAAAAGGATTAAGGTGTACTTGTGTTGTTCAGTAATATCGCAGGCCGCATAAGACATGTTTTAACCATTCCATTGAGACGCTTTTGTTCATTCTATGAAGGTCATGCATATTATCCTGCGTTCGCCAATTCTCGGGACAGTTGAAACAATACTATGAACGTGAGTAGATTTTAATTCAATGAGAATACTTAGCAATAACTGAGTACTGGCTTTTTGATGCAACGCTCTAAGCGAATAATATTCACAAATTTGGAACCATGAGAACGCATTAGCTCAAGTTTTATAAAGTCAATGTAATTTTCATGCTCGAAGATGTAATATTATTGAAATTATCTTAATACTTTTCTATTCAATTCTTTATTTGTATAAATGATCTATTTATTTATGCATTCGTTTTAAGAGGCGTCCCTCATCCAATAGAATTCTTGATTATAATCTCACTTGTTTTTCCCCTTAGATATCATAATTTTCTTGCTTGTGAATCAGAAACAAACCCATTATTTTATCATTTTACACAATCAATATATCGGAAGAACCAAGAAATAAAAATTTGAATTTCCTAAAAGAAAATGGAATTATCGATTTGCTGAAACACAAGCTATCATTCGACAGATGGATTGAGCTCCAAGTGAATTCAACTGCAATTTGTGTATTGGTTATTTCCATACACAATATTCGAAAACAATAATATAACGTTATAACGTGCGAACACAAATTTACAAATTTACATAATGGCGAAAAATTTTGAATATAATTTGAAATATACGATTAAAATACTCTTTGAATTTAATCCAATATTCCATGAGTAAAGTTTGTTTCGTCGTCTTTTATTAATCGTGAAAATTATGAGAAAAATAAAGAAATCGATACTCTTTCCCGTATACGATGAATATCATTTCGAAATCTTCAGATATTGAAATCTTTCACAATTTATAAAAAGACGTTTTATTTCCATTTCCATTAACACAAGACCGTTCCGATGTAAGTTCTTTAATAAATCTTCAATATATATACTCTGAATGTCCCATAAACGAAGTTTCTATTAACAGAATAAATTTCCTGATCCAGAATTACAGAGGGTTGATTCAGATAAAATGAGACGACTTTGCAGTTTTGTTACTATGGTGTAATACCATGGCGCCACCATCGGTTGTGTTCGATGTGAGAGCCACGTTGTTGGACTATCGCCCGGCACCGTAATTTCCACTGAAGTAGGCTGAGTTTGAGGGACTTCATGGGAAGTTCGTTCCACACCTGCTGACACACTTTCCATAGCCCATCAACGGTTCTTGGTCGGCGACTTCCGAGCCGTCGTTTCAGGAGACCAAAACCACAGAAATCCATCGGTGATGCGTCAGGAGATTTTACAGGCACATGAGAGAAGGGAATAACTCGTATGCCCGTCTCCTGTTCCATCTTCCTGTAAGTAAGCCACAGATGACTTGGCAGTGTTCAGTTGTGTTCAGTCACTCAGTTGTGTGACCGCGCGCTTTATGACGTCGCTCCAGCCCAAGATTGTCATGATTATTCTGGAGACTGTTGCCTGTGAAATACCTTTCCTTTGGGCTAGATTTCTCTGTGTGGGGGGATTTTCTTTCAGCACTTCAGACCGGATTTCTCGCACCACGGGGCGTGTTGGCTGGGGCTTGTTTCTGGTCTGCTTCTCTGCTCGTCCACGTTCATTAGATGGTCGCAGTTTGTTCTTTTTGATTATTCGACCCACAGTAGCTTTGGATACCACAATACCATTTCGTTTGCATAATTCCACAATGCACGAAAGACTGAAGTTAGCGTCGGAAAGGCCAAACATATACCCTTCCCAAAAAGCTGTGGTTTTGGAAGCCATGTTTCAGCACGAAATGTCCCAAATAACAGCAACAAGTGTATACAAAGCTAATCCCCATGAATAGTGGACGAGTCATGCAAATCACATTCCGTCAAGGTCATACGCGGCGTTTAAAGTCGTCTCATTTTATCTGTATCAACCCTCCGTACTTCATAGAACATTTTTATCTCATTCAATCAATCTTATGTAATGATGCAAAGTAAAATTTTTAATATTTATATGATATTAGCAGAGGCGCCCGGCATTGCTCGGATAATTATAGTTGTAGGTAAATATAACAAACTCAAGAAGTTAAATAATATCGCAAATCGGTTTTTCAATAATTCTACAATTTCCTGCTGTAGACGAAACTCCCGTTGTTCACATGTTTGCAACGCCCGGATAATTTTGTCTTCTCTGAACAATACTCATTCTTTTCTTCAGTGGCATTTCGATAGATATGAATTAACATGTAATTCGAACCATTATTAAAGAGCACATTACAGTGTGCTTGTTGGTTTAAAGAGTCGAGTTGATATATGCTTTCATATCGATTATGTCGTAAACTGTCGCCTGAGAGCTTCCAGCGTGTTTATAAAGACCTAAGCCACTAGAAGAGGAAGGGGAAGCTGCCGTCGCTTCTGGAAGGTTCTACACTGTTCAAGAGTTCCAAACACACAAATCGTCTGAACATTTGTTAGGGTGCTGAAGGCAGAACATTTGTTTCTGTGTGTTCTGCAATCTCAACAATCTCAGTGGGGTTATTCATTATTTGGTAATCTGTTGTTGCAATTGCATTCTGCTCTCGATTTCTTGAAGCAAAACTTGGGTATTCATCACTTTGTGTGGTCTAACAGTCGCCGTTTCTTTTGTTGACACGCTCATCACTCTGTTGTGTAGTGATGGGATGGACGACAACATTTAAATTGCATGGGAATGCCTCACTTTTATGTAAAATAGGGGTGTTCCATGACTTTTGGCAAGGTAGTATGATATATGAAATGAATGAGTCTTTCATCGCTGACTATAGATATCGCATCCATATTCCTGTGCGTTCCCGACAAAATTTAATTCACTCACCATTCATACATGCAGCTATTGAACACATTTACCTATTCATATTTTCGAATTTAAATTCCTCAGAACACTTTTTAAATTTGTTTTGGTAACGATAGCTTGCGCATTCTCAACTGGTTTACTATGATTTTCTGCGAATTCTTATCCAACAGCTTCAAAAGAAAAAAGAAAAGACGAAGAAAACAAAAGGTCTTCCTTCAGTTACGTTCCACACAATACAAGATAGAAACGTTTTTTCCCTCTTGTTGATATTGATTGATATATCCACTGAAGCCGCACATTGCATCAATTTCGGATAAAAAAAAAATTGACGTCCTGAAAGCAAACTCTTGTTATCATGTCTTTCTACCATTGAATTAGACGGTCTCTCGGAGGCGAACTCTGGGAGGAGACTCGTCATTTCTTCTCGTTTCGATCGGATTCTTGCTTTTCAATAATTTCTCTGTCAGTAGATGAAAAAATGGTAATAAAAGATTCCAGACTATTTATAAATTATATTAAAGACGGGTAAATAAAAATTGTAATATGATCCTTTCTTCCTCCTTTGCAAAAAAAGGATTTTATTTGCATCCTAGCAATGCCTAAAGAGAGATGGCTGATTCGTCTTTTATCCCACAAAAGCAATTTCGAATCAGAAGCAACATAAAATTCAAATAAACATAAAAGTCTTCTTTGGAAAATGTGTATTAATTTTTACAATAATACAGATGATAAGTAAGGCTATTTCGTAAAAGATAATAAGTGTGAGAGGGTGGGGAAAATTCTCAACGAACATTACAAAATAATTTGCAGCGATCTTTACACTGCCAATAGAGCGTCAAAATCATTCAGTCGCCACAATGTTTTGGGAAAAATAGCTTTACAAGCAATAATATTTATTTATTTTCATTCGTTTTCTCAATAGATCTACAATGTGTGCACTTACAACTACGTATCAATTATCTTTTGAATTTTGCTGTTGATTTTATAAATCATTATCGTCTTCAATATTATTATAATCTAAGAAAGAAACGATGGGTTTGTGATAACTTAAAAGTCCGCGCTTCATTTGAATCCCCGTGACGTCATCCATGATGCAATGCGAGGTGTAGCTTATTTTAGTATTATAGGAGGTATACGATAAATTACGAGATAAAAAATTTTGATTCAAATCTCGTACCCATAAATATCTGAAAAAAATCTCCGTCAATTCCATATTTTATTATTGCCAGCCAGGTGGCCGAGAGGACTAGGGCGTAGGCTTTCTAGTTCTCGAATTCACCTGGTCGTGGGTTCGAATCCCGCCGTGGGCATGGATGTTTGTTTGTCCCGGACTGTGTACAGCTATAACTTGTGTAAAAGGCGCAAAATGACCTCAGCAGTTGATGCCAAAATTTCTAATAAACCAACCAACCAACCATATTTTATTGTACTCTCATCTGGATCATTCGACATATTTAAATCCAATGTTGTTTTTAAAAAAATCAATTAAAGCTTTTGGTTTTTCTTTTGAGAAACCAAGATTGAAATCTCCCTGAGAATCATAGGTTTCGACTGAGCAGAGCAGACAGACCCTGTAGTGGTATAAATTTCATGGATGAATTCGATGATTTTTTATTATTTTTTTTTTTTTTACACTTTGATTAGATGAGATGTAAATAGTATAAATATTAATTAGTCCATGCACATTGTCGCTACTATAAAAAAAAATGCCTTGAAAAGTGAAAAACAGCGCTTTTGCAATCCCTTCTCGTCGGCCATTATTTTTTCGGAAGTGACGTAGATCGTCAGTCAGTGAAATAATTTCTCGTAAGAGCAGAATTCACTAAAGATTAAAGGATAAGTACCACTTAAAAACTAAATTTTTATCTAAATAACTATAGTGAAAATAAGTTAATGTAGTAATATTAACATCGAGCGCTATCATTTCAGGATGGTATGTCCCTTGAGACTTTCCTTCACTCCCTCAATTGGCTGAATTCGAAGATATTGCAACGTCAACCGATTGCTGGTGCACGAATTGTCGTACAGTCGCAAAGAACTGCAGTCGATTGCCAATAAATCGTCCCTAATGAACGATATCAGCGCATTTTTTTCGAGAAGCTAATTGCCACCGTGAACAATCCGGAAGCAACCGAGCGAACCTTCTATCTTGATGGACCTGGGAGAACGGCAAAGTCATTTGTTTTGGAGCAGATTTTGATAAGGTTCGTCCGATGAATAAAATCGTCATTGCTTTGGCATCCAGGGGCATCGTTGCACTGCTATCTATGGGTGGACGTACCGTTGATTCCGATTCAAGCTGCCATTGCAGGTGACAGAGGCTTCGACGAATGATATAAAGTGGTGTAGTCGCATCTAGATGAACTGCTTATCAAGTGCCGAATAAAGCTCTAATGTCATATCGTTGGAGTGGTTACTTTACATGTCGAAGAACGGATCATTCTCATTCGCATGCAAGGATTATGCAATGAAACAAGTCGCCAAGTGTGACGGCGGCAAAATTCTCACGGGATTCCGAAAATGAGAGAATAGTTTTTATCCTTCAATCTGTTCTTCACCATCGTAAAGGCCTACAGAAACTACTGATACCGATTGTCTAATTCAAAACGGTGAAATGTGATAATCCGTCATGATTTGGGTTGCAATATTTTGGTTTTCTGTAGGCGAATGATCATCTTGAAAGGAAGAGTAATTGGCAAATTTTGAGCAACTAGGACCATCCCATTTGCAGACATTGTTTCCATGAGATGGCCTTTTCCAGTATGACACTGCCTCCATCCAGCCATTGGCCAAATCCAACTTAGAGTGACACACGAACATGATAATGGCGCATTTCGTCTTGGAAAAAAATGCTAGTTTCCAAAAATACGACGGTCACTTACAAAGTCATGGCAGTCATTATTTTTATTTTTGCAGGTAAAAAACGAACAAGCGATGTAGGTATAAAAAACTGTGGACACAAATCTAAAGGAATAAATGTAGCTGATCTTTCCGCAACAGGTGCGGTTGGTTGTGCTTTATCTTCTTTCAGTGAATACTTATTTATCTCAAACACAATTATTACTGTAGCATCTAGGCATATTTACAGTCTGTCCAAAAAGTTTAAAAATGAAAACACTAATCCACAAAAACATTTGGTGTTTTCAGTTTTTATCACAATACTTCCTGAGAATAACAGATATTATTGGCAAACTTGAGTTGAAAAATGGAAAGCATAATTGTTATAAAGTAATGATATGATATTTTCCATGCAATAAAATGTACAGATGGAATGTACTTAAGTTAGATGAAAGTAAATTTGACCACTCGGATGTTAAAACTCACGATGACTTCTTGTAGTTCCAAACGTTGGAGGCTTTTCTAGAAGAAATTCTACGCAAATGTTAACATTCGATGATAACACAGTCTTAGTTGAAAATGATGGTAAGATGACTGTACAGCAGGTGCCAAACGTTGGAGTCTCTTCCCAGATGGTAAACTATCTCTCACAGTTGGATGTGGTGTTAAATTCTAAATTAAATGGAACAATGTTAGTTCCTTAAATCTGTATGAATATTGAAGATGAAAATGATAAAAATGAAAAAGAAATGCAAAATAAAATTTAATGTAATAACTAAATATTAATAACTTTTTCGTGGACAATTAAGTCACATCGTCAGTTGTTTTATAAGGGAATTTAAGTAAAGACTAGCTGATTTGCCCGGCGTTGTTCGGCCTGTTTGTTTGATGAAATTTTGCAATATCTGAATTTGAATATAACGAAAAAGCCTTAATAAAGTATATATTCTCTTTGGAAAAACGAAAAGAATTCTTTTAAATGACCGCACTGCAAGTTTGTGTCCAGTTGGGTTCACTCAGGAAAATTCGACATTGCATCCTTAACATTTTAAAATATCAAAAAAAGACTGAGTATTGATTTATTTCTGTCTGTATTAAAAAATACTTAATAGATGGATTGAGAGAGTTAAGGAACTCTGTTTACAGCCTCATCAGCATCTCTCATCAACATGTAACCGTTTCAATAGAGTGGTATTCAGTCATAGAGCGTGGAATCATGTCCTGAATGTGGTTGTTTATATTGATAGTATCAGTTTTAGCAGCAAGGATTGGCGTCTCACACAATCAGTTGAGATCTTTAGAATTATCTAGTATGTTTAGATAAACATTATCTACAATTTCTCTAAAGGAATTTCCTAAATTGCAAAAACCATATGAAAAATAAATTTTCTCCAATTATTAGGTCATGAGAAAAAGTACCTACACATTTTCAGCAAAAGCTTGAGCAGCTGCACGCTAGAAGTTGTATTCTCTTATTTGTTTTAGAATAATTTCTTACATCTCTCCAAAGATTTTAATATAAAAAAAAGAAATAATAATGATTTTTTTATTTTATTTATTTACTAAAAGAGTTACCCGGCGTTGCCCGGGATAATTACACTTGCACAAAATTTTTCTTTCATTGTTGGTCATAAGATATATATTGTTGATCCCTGCCTTGTGTTATGGCATTGCGTGTTGATACCATTGTTGATACCTATTTTGCACAAACTTTTCCTTGCATTGTTGGTCATGAAATATATATTGTTGGTCCGTGCAGAGTGTTTGTGAATTGCGTGTTGATACCATTGTTGATACCTGTTGTTGCACAAACTTTGCCTTGCATTGGTGATCATGAGATATTTCTCATTAATATGCCCTGCCATAACCATGAATATCGATTTTTTATCGATAATTATTATTTTTCTGAAATCTGAGGTAGATAGTGACCTTCCTCATGCTTTGAAGGTCAAGTATGCAAAATTTCATCAAGATCGGAATAAAACTGTAGATTTGTATAAAAAACAAACAAACCAACCCACCCACAAACATCCTTCTTTATATATATAGAAGACTAGCAAAGGTACCCGGCGTTGCCCGGGATAATTACACTTGGAGGTAAACAGAACAATCTCAAAAAATTAAATTAAATTTTGCAATTTCTTAAAAATAAACACATGAAAATGCTTAGAATTAATACAGTAAAAATTCTTAATGAAAATTCGAAAAAAAAATTTTTAAAGGCTCACAATGGCTGGACCTCTCCAAGAATGCCACTGCTAGTCTAAATAATTTCTTACTCACGTAATCTTACCTCAGATGTACTACACTTGATATTGTTGCAATTTCCACTCTTCTCGGATGTGTTGAAGCAAAACTTGGCCATTCATCACTTTGTGCAGTCTAGCGGTCCCCGATTCTTCTATTTACTTGCTTCCCATTTGCTCAATACATCACGGAGCTAAAGGAGTGCTTCCTCTGTCGTCTTTCCACTCTTTCTCAATAGTCTGCTAACTCTCCATTATCTCCAGTTACTGATCATTTTGAAAGATTTTCAAGAAATTGTTAAGTACTAAGAACTCTCTTTTCTAAGAAAAGCCTGAATAACAGGAATTCTATGCATTGTTACAAATTGAAACTTATCCATATTGCATCATCATTTTATGTTCATTGTGTTATAATTCTTGGAAAGATTGCTTTAACATTACATCATCATTCTGTGCTCATTGTTTTTGGTGAATTGCGCGTTGATACCATTGTTGATGCGAACACGATGGGCCTATTGTTGCACAAACTTTGCCTTGCGTTGTTGGTCATGAGGTATATATTGTTGGTCCATGCAGTGTGTTTGTGAATTGCGTGCTGATACCATTGTTGATACCTATTGTTGTACAAACTTTGCCTTGCATTGTTGATCATGAGATATACATTGTTGGTCCATGCAGTGTTTGTGAATTGCGTGCTGATACCATTGTTGATACCTATTGTTGTACAAACTTTGCCTTGCATTGTTGGTCATGAGATATTCCTCATTAATATGCCTTGCCATAACCATGAATATCGATTTTTTATCGATATTTATTATTTTTCCGAAATGTGAGGTAGACAGTGACCTTCCTCATGCTTTGAAGGTCAAGTATGCAAAATTTCATCAAGATCGGAATAAAACTGTAGATTTGTATAAAAAACAAACAAACCCACAAACAAACATCCTTCTTTATATATATAGAAGACTAGAAGAGGTACCCGGCGTTGCCCGGGATTATTACACTTGGGATGTAAACAGAACAATCACAAAAAATTAAATTAAATTTTGCAATATCTTAAAAATAAACACATGAAAATGCTTAGAATTAATACAGGAAAAATTCTTAATGAAAATTCGAAAAAAATCTTTTTAAAGGCTCACAATGGATGGACCGCTCCAATAATTTCTTACTCAGATAATCTTACTTCAGATGTACACTTGATGTTGTTGCAATTTCCACTCTTCTCTCGCTGTGTTGAAGCAAAATTTGGCCTTTCATCACTTTGGGTAGTCTAGCGGTCGCCAATTCTTCTATTTACTTGCTTCCCATTTGCTCAATACAGCACGGAGCTAAAGGTTTGCTTTCTCTGTCGTCTTTCCACTCTTTCTCAATAGTCTGCTAACTCTTCATTATCTCCAGCTACTGATCATTTTTAAAGATTTTCAAGAAATTGTTAAGTACTAAGAACTCTCTTTTCTAAGAAAAACCTGAATAACAGGAATTCTATGCATTGTTACAAATTGAAACTTATCCATATTGCATCATCATTTTATGTTCATTGTTATAATTCTTGGAAAGGATTGCTTTATCATTGCATCATCATTTTGAGCTCATTGTTATTTGTGAATTGCGTGTTGAAACCATTGTTGATACCTATTGTTGCACAAACTTTTATTTGCATTGTTGGTCATGAGATATATATTGTTGGTCCGTGCAGAGGGTTTGTGAATTGCGTGTTGATACCATTGTTGCAAAAACTTTGTCTTGCATTGTTGGTCATGCGATATTTCTCATTAATATGCCTTGCCATAACCATGAATATCGATTTTTTATCGATAATTATTATTTTTTCGAAATCTGAGGTAGACAGTGACCTTCCTCATGCTTTGAAGGTCATGTATGCGAAATTTTATCAAGATCGGAATAAAACTGTAGATTTGTATAAAAAACGTACAGACCCACAGACAGACCCACAAACATCCTTCTTTATATATATAGATAGAAGATTACTTTTTATAACTACGTATCCCCCTTAAAACGTGAATCATTAAGGCAAGCATCGTACCTGACGATAAAGACAGGCCCTGGCACGGAAAAGTCACCTCATCTACTTAGTCGAAGCAACAATGTAACCGTCATTGTTTTTAACAAACGAAAAAATACCGATTGCTAAAATCCGACATGGAAACAATGAATATTACATTGTTGCTTGGACTAAGATGGTCAGGTGACTTTTCAGTGCCAGGGCGTGTCTTTTCGTCCCCTGCGGCATATATTAATTTCATCAACCATTGTTCACTCAGCCGATTGTTGGCGCAAACACCAAGGGCTGACTGTTCATACATGCAAGGAAACAAATATAAACTAAGTCTATTTCATATATATAGACATAAAGATTGTTAATTTCTACGTTTTTAACGCCCATATTCACCAACAGCAGCTTAACCTGCTCTTTTGCAAGCAGGCTTAAAAAGTTCAACTTCGTTTTAACCTGATTGGTATACACCAACATTTCATTGGCCAATGATAAATCTCTTACGCCCGTCTTCAGTCAACGCCACCTAAAATACAAAGCCTGCCAACTGAAATGTCATACATTGTTACGTCATTCATAAGTAGGCCGAATTTAAAGTTTATTATTGGTAGGAATATTTGTAATGGTATTTCTACCAATAATAAGCCCCAAATTTGGCCTTCTTATGAATGACGTAACAATGTATGACATTTCAGTCAGCAGGCTTTGTATTTTAGGTGGCGTTGCTTCAGTACGTTTTAAACTCGGATTCAAACGTGTCATATTCACCACGCTGAGTTTAAGTTGCCCTCTACGGCCGCTTAAGTCGATCTTAGACTGAAGCGCATGCGCAGTGTATCTTCAGCAACTCCAGCCAAAGAAAACGTTTTGTTTCTAAACAAATTAATTCGTCACAAACAAATTCACTCGTCGATGATATTTGCAAAATTTTCCACACATGAGACCAAAACGTCTTTCTCAAACTAAGATAAATTACCGCCACAGTGTTTAAATATAAATTTGCTTTTCTGTACACGTTGAAAGTAAATTTATTTTTACCACATTGTTGTTTATCGCCATGGCCATGCTTGGAATGAAATATGACCGTGACGTCAGGTCATATACGTGTCATAGGTCACGTGAAACTTTGAACCAATGACAGAAGGCGACACGACGACGTTTGGCTTACGCTACAGGTTACCCAAGCTGCCGCCTTGAAATGTTGAAGAATACCAATCAGCTTCAAACGAAGTTAATATTTCAAGCCTCACTTGCAAAAGAGCGAGCTAAGCAGCTGTTGGTGACCTATGACCCGTATATGACCTGACGTCACAGTCATTTTTCATTCCAAGCAAGGCCATGGCGACTAAACAACAGCGCGCTTGCTGGTCTCCTTCACGAAAGTTTCGTGCGATAACCAATAGTGCTTTCGAAAATCAACCTCGTCAAGTTGTACAAGGTAGATAATCTTTTTTTCTTATTAGATTCATCGTTTGCGACGAATGAATTTGTTTAGAAACAAAACTTCTTCCAAAGTAAGATGAGACTGCATATTGTCCTCCATGTTGTTTTTCTTTGACCGGAGTGGCTGGAGATAAACTGCGCATGCGCATCGGTCTAAGATCGACTTAAGCGGCCGTAGGAAGCAACTTAAACTCAGCGGCATTTAACTGCGTGGTGAATACGAATTATGCTTAAACTCGAGTTTAAACTAGTTTTAAAACGTGGTGAATACGGGCGTTAGAGACTTATCTCAAGTTTTAGATTTTTTCCATCATTGTGGTAGTATTACACGGCTGTGTTTAAAATTTTAACTTTATAGTTTACTTCTAACTTGCCTTTTAAAACCGGACAAACATACTTGCATTGCCTTTTATATGTATAGACGAAGATCTTTATTAATTGTTTGTATTTAGTTAAAAGTCTTCATCTTAACCGGATGTAATCCACCTACACAACGGGCCATTGCACAGAAGCTACGGACATCTGTGTACATAGTAAACACAATTATCAATCGTGATTTACAACGGAAGAAGCGATAAAAGAGCCACGTTCATAAGTTGTTGCCACGCCATGTTCAAGAGCGACGGACCAACTGCCGTAAACTGTATGAACGATACCTGGCGGATGAAATGTTGAAATACACCAGATGAGGCGTATGTTTTATTTAAGCGACTTCAACAAGAGCTGAGCCATTTTTTACCGCCCAAGAGGTTCTAAGGACTTCAAAAAATGATACCGTGAATGCAAGGAAACATTTTCAAAAGGTTTCATGATCGTGGCTGGATACAGCTATAACGGCGAGTTAACTTTACACAGATTTGAGTCAAGGCCAAAATCAAGGCAATGTAGTATCAGACTAACGTTCTAACGCCCCCCCCCCCCCCCGGTTCGCGGGGCATATCCGCGGTTTGTGGGGGGGAGGGGGAAACAAGGTGTCTCTGCACCAAGACAAAACGTCGAGTCACACAAACG
>JAHWFO010049488.1:0-10868 GCA_023313115.1 Rhysida immarginata
GGAAATATACAGACATGTCTGAAAATTTTCTCGATACTTGATTTTCTCGAATCATGCAATAGGGGAAAATATCTTCGCATTGAATGATGGGTACAGCTGCCATTTTTTGAGGGCAAGAGGAAGACAATCGTCTACTGCTACTCATCGAAGTGCGCCGTTTTTCCCGATTTGTTATTGTATAACGATGGTGACGAGTTGTTGCGTGTTTGGATGTATTGTATAACAATGGGATAAGTTCAGAACCATGGCAGCCATGGTTCTCGATGCCCTCAAAAGATGGCGGATATTCAATGTTTATGTTTTGATATTTCTCCCTACAATATTTGGCGAGCGAAATTCTCATCTTTGACGACATATTAAGATGACTGGGAAATGGAACTAAAATTTGTAAATTTTTTTGTGAATACTATGGGTAGGGTAGTTATTACCTATACAGAAACAGTATTTGGATTTGGCACCGTCCCTCTTTTATCTGAGCTCAAATTTGGAAAATTTTTCATTTTTGCTGATTTCAAGGCCAAATATCTGTCCTATCTGGAATCCCAAAATACCGAGACTATCTTTTGCTGGATTCCTAGCCATCTGGGCATACAGGAAAACGAGCTGTTTGACAGGGCGGCCAGACAAGCTACGTTACATCGACATATTCTGCCAATCAAGTCGCTGTCTGAGCACACACATATCCTCTGATTTCACAGCATCTTATGCACTCATGGCAATCAGCATGGTCTCTCCAATCCTTTAATAAGTTACAGGAAATAAGCCCACAATCAGTTGTTGGAATTCCGCATACAGTCAGATCCGACGCGAAGACGTAGTATTAGCACGACTTCGCATAGGACACAGCAGGCTTACACATTGCCACCTTCTTAAAAATGATCCGCACCCTATATGTCCATGCAAGGCTCCCCTCTCTATTAAGCATATTTTAACAGATTGTACTTTGAGCAAGACCTTGAGATCACGTCTGGACCTAGAAAAACCTATTGCCGCACTTTTATCGAAAGACTCATCTCATATTAAAAAGATATTTTTATTTTTAAAGAAATTATCCCTTTTTAAACTCACATAAACTCGGTTGATCATATCTTTTTAGCTGTGTTCCTGGTTTTTATATTCGTTTTATCTTTTTACCTTTTTATGCTGTTTGTTTTTAGCCTACCTTCATAGTTTTTTACCATCTAATCAGTAATCTCATTTCTTATTTTCGAGATTAGATTCAAGTCATGCGGTTGGGCGCAAATGACCAAAGAATTTGACGCGCCCTAAAACTCTAACAAACCAACCTAACAAATTTGATAATTTTTGGCTTACAAGCACATGATCAATACAGGTAGAAGTTAAATTGGTCTCTCTAGTTAGAGCATTGACAAGAACGACAGGAAACCACTAATCCACATAAGACATTTAATCATAAATATCTTATGTGGATTAGTGGTTTCCTGTCGTTCTTGTCAAGTTATATCCACAGTTTTTGGCTTCATTTGCTCTCATTAGAGCATTTACCTTTGAAACAAGAAAATTTTCATGCATTATTTTAAAAAATGTTTCATTTATATCATCATGCTCATAGTTTATAATATCAAGATTAACATCTCCAATCTGAAATATATCTTTCCTAAATAATGCTCAGGTTCCTTAT
Source organism: Rhysida immarginata (assembly GCA_023313115.1). Classification (NCBI taxonomy): domain Eukaryota; kingdom Metazoa; phylum Arthropoda; class Chilopoda; order Scolopendromorpha; family Scolopendridae; genus Rhysida; species Rhysida immarginata. Next base: position 1,643 of record JAHWFO010049488.1, read on the forward strand.
GCAAAGAATTTAGAAATAAAACGGGGGAAGCCTGAGAAGATCTATAAAATGCAATTTAATAAAATTTCTTTTCTCTACATACACTGCTTTGCAATGAAATTGCCCCACCCACAAGGAGTTAGCCGAATGAGCCAAAAGTAGGTATACAGCAACATATATATCTGAACACACCTGTATTACGTTAGGTACAGAGTGTCCCAACGGAAAGCGGCATCAGTAGGTTGTGGCACCACCTCTAGCGGCGATGCATTGTTCCAGCCGCAGCCGCAGCCGCAGCCGCAGGTGTAGGTGATCATACAGGTGGCGAATGTCATCTTAAGGTACCTTTGCCTAGGCCTGGTGAACCGGGTGTGTCAGTTCATGGAGATTCCGGGGTGATCGTAAACCCCCGACCGAGGACTGAGATCACGTACTTCCTTCGGAAGAGAAGTAAAACCGTTGGTCCCGTGTAGTAGTTTGCTGCAAGTTAATTAAAGAACCCTTGCGAGGCAAAATTTGCGGCCCCTATAACGCCGTCCTGAAATGACCATACCCGTTGAAAAGAACGTTAATACCAAACAAACCAACCAACCGTGATCGTAGACGACGTCCCACCATGTCCCACACGCGCTCAATTGGCGATAGGTCTGGGGATCTCGCGGGCCATGGCAGGCATTTGATATCGTGCGGTCTGGCGTTTTCTTGCTGAAAGACTGCGCCGGGTATGGTGTGCAGAACCCATTGGCTTGAGTGGCTATTGGGTGCATCGGCAGGTGGCGGATAGCCGAATATCCTAAGCTGATTACAACTTAGGACATCCCCGAATATCCAATAAGGGGACGCCCGAACCCAAGGTGTTATGCGACCCGTGGTGAAGGGTGGATGGCACTTCGGTTATAGTGTCTTTAACGGAGCCTCCTGTCTACCTGGCGACACTCAGGAGTATCTAGCCTTATCCCGGTATGCAGGCACCCCCGGGATGGACCGTCAATCCTGCATTATTACACCAGTTTATGGATTGTAATAAACCAACTTTATCTGGTGACTCTGTGGGGAACCAGCAACCTGCAGTTGATATCGACATGGCAGAAATGCCCTCTGTTGAATCAACTGAATATAATCAGCATACTACTTCTGAACCTAAAACGCCGCATGCTTTACAGCGTGCAGCCTCTGGCGAGGATAGTGTCATGACTGTTTCACAACATACTCACCACCAGATGCTGAGGTGCATCCAAGCAAACCTGCAGCATAAATAACTGGCGGCAGCCAACCTCAATGAAATTTTTCTGGCCGAGGACATTCACATAGCTCTAATTCAAGAACCTTGGATTTCTAAAGGTGGAATTAGAGGTTTGAGTAACTGTGGAGGTAAGCTAATTTATGATTTTTCATGCTCATCTCCCCGAGCCTGTTTATTGATTAGAAATAATATTAATGCTCTGCCTATGTACCAACTCTGTTCCAGAGACTTGGCTGTAGCAAAAATCACCCTTCGAATGGAAGGGAGAAACCAAGATATTATCTTTGTCTCGGGTTACCTTCCATTCGAGGAGATAACACCCATAAACGATGATTTTAGAAGAACATGGGAAACTTCGATCAGACATAACGTGGAAATCGTTTTTGGCTGTGATACAAATGCTCACCACATAATGTGGGGTAGCTCAAACACTAATCTAAGAGGTAAGTTATTATTTGACTTCATCTTAGAAAACAACTTGGAAATTTTTAATCTAGGTAATAAACCAACCTTCATTACTTCGGTAAGAAGGGAGGTAATTGACATTACGATTAGTTTTTCCAATATGTGTAAATGGATTAGGAAATGGTATGTTGACGAGAAGCCATGTTTGGCTGACCACCAACATATTCGTTTCTCTCTTCTTGCTGATGAGGACTAGAATAGGACCTTTAGGGATCCTAAGCGGACAAACTGGACTCAATTTCGTGAGGACGTTCGTTCTGCGATCTCCGGTCTTCCGATGATAATTCGTGATACGGTTGACCTGGAATTGTGTGTGAATGGATTGCAACAAGGCCTGGTTCAATCCAACGACAATTGATCCGGCTGTGTCTGGTGGAATCACGATCTTTCTCAGCATAGACGAACTGTCAGGAAGCTTTTTAGGAAACCTAAAAAGACCAACGATTGGCATAGCTATAAGCTTGCCCTCGCTGAGTATAATAGAGCTGTTAGAACGGCTAAGCGTATTTCGTGGAGGAAGTTCTGTGAATCAGTCCAAAAGACTAATGAAGGAGCTAGACTCAACAAATTCCTAAAGAGAGAAAATCCAATTTTTGTTGGTACTCTCCAGAAAACGGATGGTGAATTCACCAGAGATGCTAAAGATGTCCTCGAGACTCTTATGGCAACTCACTTCCTGGGTGCCACGCCCTGCGAACCTTTGGAAGGGATTAATGTTTGGATTCTTCCAGAGATAGCTGGCTATGGCCAAGGAAGTAATTACACGTAATAAAATTGTATGGGCAATTAAATCTTTTGAACCATACAAATCTCCCGAACCGGATGAAATTATGCCAATCTTGCTGCAGCAAGTATCGGATGTGATTTCTCCGATCCTTTGTACTATCTTTAGGGCTAGCTTATATTCATAATCTGTGGAGGTTGGTCAAAGTGGTCTTTATTCCGAAACCTGGTAAGGGCCGCTATGACCTAGCCAAAGCTTTTCGACCGATTAGTTTATCTTCTTTCGTACTCAAATGTTTCGAAAAGATTATTGACGGGCGAATTAGAGAAACTACTGGGATAAACTATCCCATTCATGTTAATCAATTTGCCTATCAACCGGTTAAATCTACAGAGGTAGCCTTACACCATTTGGTGGTTAAAATCGAAAAAACCCTCGAGTACAGGGAGTTTGCACTTGCAGCCTTTCTCGATATTGAGGGAGCCTTCGACAACACCTCTTATATTTCAATTGTCAATGCTTTAAGCTCTAAAGCTATTGCTCCACTGTTCAGTAAATGGATTCAAACTCTTTTGGCGTACAGAATCATTGTCTCCCAATTTTTGGGAGAGGAAATTAAGGTTCGACCCTCCAGGGGTTTGTCCACAGGGTGGTATTCTTTCCCCCCTGCTTTGGAACCTGGTGGTAGACGACCTGATTTCTAAGTTAAACCTTATTTCATGGCATATATGCCCAAGGTTATGTGGACGACATTGTCATCTACGTATGTGATATTGATAAACTTACCTTAGTGGAGCTAATGCAATCTGCTTTGTATGAGGTTCAAACATGGTTCATTGAGCGGAATTTTAAGGTTAATCCTTTGAAGACTACTCTGTACCTTTTACTTGTCGTAAAGAAATTATTCCTTTTGATCTAACACCAACTTTGATAGTAAATTGACATGGAATCATCATCTTGATAAAAGAATAAACCAGATTAAAGTGGCACTCTATCGATGCCGCCGCGTCCTAGGCAAATCTTGGGGTCTCACCCCTAAAATGGTATACTGGCTGTATGTTACAGCCATTCGACCTATTTTAATATACTGTGCACTGGTTTGGTGGCGTAAGGTTGAGCAATCTACCGTTAAGGCCAGGCTGGCCTCTCTCCAAAGGTTGGCCTGCCTGGGTATCACTGTATCAACTACAGCAACTAAGGCCATAAAAGTAATTCTTTATTTGACTCCATTGGATATTTATATTCAAGTAGTCGCTGGGAAAAGTTCATATCGTCTGGGTAATCAAGGGCTATGGGTAGACTTCCCTGGGGTGAAATCTCATACCATCATTAGCTGGGTTATGACCAGTAAAATCATACAAATGCCTTCCGATATAATGGAAACTCGAACCCTCCCTGAGCTCTCGAGCGAGGTCATCATAGACCCCGTGGTAGAGCGGGGAGAGGGGAGTCTGCATTTTCCAAAGAGCACCATCATTTGATTTACGGATGGCTCCCGGCATCATGGATTCTCTGGCCTGGGTGTTTACTGTGGCAATCCCAAAACCCTACGCTTTTGTAGGCTCGGTCGTTGGGTCACGGTCTTCCAGGCAGAGATGTTAGCTATAATCTACTGTCTACAGATATGTATAGATAAACTCTACATTAGTAAGAAAATCTTCATACTCTGTGACAGTCAGGCGGCTCTTAGGGCCTTAAAATCTTCCAGGATAACTTCTAAAATTACCTTGGAATGTCGTCAACTCCTGCAGGTCCTGGCTCTCCAAAATAACGTTACGTTATAATGGGTGCCAGGCCACAAAGGTATAGTTGGAAATGAGGTCGCTGATACAAAACAAGGTGCCCAATCGCCACCTTTTGGTCCCGAACCTTTCTGCGGTATTTCTAAACAAACTGCAGTTAGTGAGATTAGAGATGATTAATAGGTGAGAATAGACCACCGATCAGAAACATGGTAGATTGATGATTAAGAAACCTACTCAGAATTTAACAAATAGTATTTTACAATTTAGTAGGTATAAACTACGGGTTATCATGGGCTTTCTCACAGGTCATGATTTACTACGAAAACATTTATATAGAATGGGGATCCTTCGGGAGAAACCACTATGTTCAAAATGTAATTTGGTGGACGAAACGGCCCATCATATTCTTTTTGAATGTGTCGCTCTGGCACATATTCGTTGCCTCACGCTTAATTCTACTTTTCTTGAGGCCATTCACCAAGATGCAGTGGGTAGTCTAACTAGTTTTCTTAGCGAGTCTGGATTCCTATAGGCTCCTTGGGTTCACTGGGTTTTGGCACAAAATTCCCTCGTAGGAATAGGTGCCTAGGTGGTCTCTGGTTCTTTTACCATTGATTTACCTACCCGCTCTTATAAGATAAGATAAGATAAGATGGTGTGCAGAAAGGGCAGTAATACGGGCTGCAGAACCTCTGTGACGTACCTTGCTGCTGTCAGGGTGCCTTGGATGGTGACTAAAGGCATTCTGGTATCGTAGCCGATAGCACCCCAGACAATGATCCCATGTGCTATCGGCTACGATACCAGAATGCCTTTAGTCACCATCCACGATGGTGTGGACATCCACGATGGCGATACCGTCCGCGTCTGTCGTCAATGTCCAAACAAAAGCGAGATTCGTCGCTGAATACCATCGGGCGCCATTCCATTCGCCAGCCCACTCGTTCACAACACCATTCCAGTCGTATCGCGCGGTGCTGAGGTTTCAATGGAAGACACAATAATGGACGCCTGGCAGACATTGTCGCGGCGTGCTATTGTCGCTATTGACACTGGAGCAGTACCAGGAATAGTGATGTTGTCATGCAGTTGCCGCAAGATGATGGTTCTTACCCGTTGTCTGGTCTTCTGGCAGATGTGCCTTCGTCTCGTCATTGCCTTCAACATCGGCCTATCGTGCGTGCGTCCCGCGACACATGAACAGCAATCCGTCTGGTTGACCATCCAGCCTCGGGAGGCCAATAATCCGACCTCGTTCAAAGTCCGTTAATTGCGTGAACGGCTGTCGTTGTCGTCGTCGCGGCATTGCGACCGTTGTGCGGATTACAGTACTATACGTACACGAGGCAGTTGCTTCCTACCTACCTACTGCATGGAACGTCTCGCACAGGTGTCAACTGATGAGCCTATACAGGCACCCGGACACCCTGTATCAACCCTGGTCATGTCCCGTGAGCATGCATCTAATCGTTTACTAGTCGGAAGTAGACGACCCCCCCCCCACCACTAAATATAGATAAGGTCGGATAACTCCTTGTTGGTAGGGCGATTCCATTGCAGGGCACTGTAAATTTCAAGATAAAACTATAACATCACCATCGTGTAAATAACATGGACTTAACAGTTCAAATTGAATTTCATTTTTAACATTAACTGTTTTTTCACTAGCACGGTTTAGATTTATTGAATTGTTAATAATTCGATAATTTCAATATATATATTTCCATTCACATTTTTTAATCAAGCTTCCGAAAGAATTATGATATGTACTGGAATACTAAAAGTTTGAAGATAAACCAAATTCATCAAAATTATGGTAATGAAAAACGTTGAATAACTGTGGAAAGCGACATAATAACAGAAGAAACACCTCTTATCTACAAAATATTTTTACTGGACATATACGTATTTCGAACCCTTTGGGATCATTATTCAATGCCAAAGGGTTCGAAATACGTATATGTCCAGTAAAAATATTTTGTGGATAAGAGGTGTTTCTTCGGTTATTAAAATTATGGTATATGCTAGTGTTTGTTTTTATGATGACAGATTTAAGAAAGTTTATCCTTGCGATTCATGAGCTCATGGGTGTTGATTTTGGCGAAATAAACGATGGTAAGACACAGTGAAATACGAGAGCAAAAAACTTACGATGTTTATTCCATGAGTGCTACAGTAAGGAGAGAGACAAAAGAACAAGTACTGCCACCTCGTGGCAAACTGAAAGAGGCAAGATACGAATATATCCTTAACATAATAGCCCCCGCGTTGAAAGGCTTGACTTTCAAAACGTGGCGAAAGGAAAATAATAAAACAAATAATCAAAAAACATTAGCAATCGTTGCGTATTAGGCAAATCTTGGAAAATGATCTTTTCAAAAGTCCGGTAGAAGTGCGGATAGTGGCTACACGAGGAGTGCCATCTTTGCCAGGATGAAGCTGGGTGATACGGCCGAGCTTCCAATGGATAGGTGGTTGGATATCGTCCTTGATGAGCACAAGGAAGTCTAACTTGATTCCATTTTGCTTTCTGCTGCAATTCACTGATGTATTCCAAACTCCGTCGTTTCCAGTAGTGCTGCAGCAATTGCTGAACCAACTGGAACCGGGAGAGTCTCGACAAAGGAATCGGAATGACCGAGGTATCTGGAATCGTGGTAAGTGGTCTTCCAATAGGAAGTGAGCTGTTGTCAAAGGTTCAAAATCTTCAGGCTCACTAGATAGCGGAATCAGAGGACGAGAGTTCAATACCGCTTCGATTTGGGCTAGAAGAGTATAAAGTTCTTCAATGGTTAATTTGGCGTTGCCAATGACTCTTTTGAGATGATGCTTAGACGTTTTAATACCTGCTTCCCAAAGGCTGCCAAAATGGGGAGAACGAGAAAGAATGAAGTGCCACTGAATACCCAGATTAGAAGCAGAACGAGTACTGCAATCCTCCCTGAACTTCAAGAACATGCCAAGATCTCGCAGCAAAGAACGGGCTCCCAAGAAATTCTCCCGTTGTCAGAAAAAATGTGTGAAGGGCAGCCACGACGAGATACGAATCTTCTCAAAGTCAGAATGAAGGAATCTGTTGTCAAGTCAGTTTCGAGCTCGAGGTGAATGGCTTTGGTAGCGAAGCAAACAAATAAGCACACACAAAACACTTGGAAGTCTTGCAGCCTCGACCCCTTTTGTCTTTAATCAAAATAGGGCCTGCGTAATCTATTCCAAAAGATTGAAAGGGAAAGGATGTTTCAACTCTGTTACGAGGAAGATTACCCATGACAGGTGTAATGCCTTTCGAAGCAGCATAGAAGCACTTAACACACTGGTGAACGACACATTTAACCAGATTTCTTCCATTAGTAATCCTGCATCTCTCTCTTAGTGATGCAAGAAGTAGTTGAGGACCAGCATGCAGAAGGCGAAGGTGTTCTGAGGTAACTAACAGTCTAGCTAGTGGATGCTTCCCAGAGATGAGGAAGGGAAATTTCTTATTAAACGAATAGTCAGAATTAAGCAATCTACCTCCAACCCGCAGCAGGCCGTCAGAGTCCAAAAACAAGGACAAGGAAGGTAGCTTCGAACGTGATCGAGGATCGTGGGATTGACAAATTTTAATCTCATCAGGGAACGAGTGGTTTTGAGAAAGTCTAACAAAAGTCAGGAAGACACGCTCAATTTCCGAAGGTGTAAGAGGACCATACATTTGGACATCCTTGGGACATAGACAATTGTTCTTGAAACGCAATATAAGGGCAACGATGCGATTAAGATGATCAAATTCTGAGAATCTCGAAAACGGAAATGAAGAACATGCAGCAGTGGCAGATATTACATCTAACCTTTTTTACTTCCGGAAGATCATGTGGAATGGAAGGCGTTTGCAGAGTTGGCCATGAATATTCTTCTAGAGAGAGCCACAGTGGTCCATGAAACCACAAGGCGGAATACTTCAGCACAGTATGAGAGACCCCTCTTGAGAGGATGTCGGCAGGATTATTGCCACTGGAGACGTGGTTCCAAACACCATTCTTGGATAGGGTGTGATTTCAGATATACGATTGGCGACAAACGTGTGTAGACGATTTGGATGCATTTTCAACCAACCAAGAACAATAGTAGAGTCAGTCCAGAAGAAGCATTGACCAAATGTAATTTGGAGCGCAGAAGTAATCTGCTGGACTAAGCGGGCGAGAGTGAGAGCATCACAAAGTTCTAGTTTGGGAATGGATATAGTGAGAGGAGCCACTTTGGCTTTCGAACTCAATACGTTTGAGAAAATAGCACCGTTTTGATCAACAGCGCACACAGATGCAGGCGCCATCGGCCTTGATGGACGCGTCGGAGAAGGCATGAAGCTGTATGCTTATCGGCTCATCGCATATGATACGTCGGGGTAAGTCAACTTCGTTTAGGGCAGGAAGATCACCTTTCAAGTTCAACCATTGAGTGGCAAGGAGCGAGGAATAATATCGTCCCATGAAAGTTTCTCTAATGAAAGCGCTTGCAACATCATCTTGGCCTTAATAGTGCAAGGGCTTAGCAAGCCAAGAGGGTCGAAAATCTGCGATACGTTTGACAGGATAGCTCGCTTAGTTATTCTTTTTGGAGAGGTAAGAGAAGTAGAGAATGTCAACTTATCATCGAGTGGCGACCAATGCAGCCCAAGAGTCTTTGTGCTATCATGCGAGGTAATATCAACTAGGATAGGGTGAATGTCAGATTCCATGAAGTCTGAAAGAATTAGAGGCTCGTTCGAGATCCATTTTCTTAAGATGAAGCAACCAGTTTGTAAAGTAGCAGAAAGGGTTTTGCACAGTACCTTTGCTGTGGAGATGTCGTTCGCTCCACTCAACAAATCATCAACGTAGAAGTCTTCTTTAACGATTCGAGAGACCTCAGGAAGGGATTGTGCGCATTCAATACCAAGTTCGAACAAACATCGAATTGCTAAGAAGCTAGCAGAAGCAGTACCAGAAGTAACAGCGTTCAGATTATAGGTTTTGATGGAGTCATTTGGATCAGGTCTCCATAAGATGCGCTGAAAGGGTCTTTAAGATTCCTCAACCAAAACTTGGCGAT
>JAHWFO010049490.1:0-20511 GCA_023313115.1 Rhysida immarginata
TTTCTAAGTTTTTTGGTAACGAACATGGCTTTGCATTTATCTACGTTCAGGTTTAACCTCCACTTAGCAAACCATTTCTCACACAGATGCACAGCATTTTGTAACCGAGATATGACATGAGTGGGATTTCGGGCACAAGTCATGATGGACACATCGTCAGCAAATAGGTATAATTCGCACTTTGTAAATGCTGGGAAGTCGTGAATGAAGAAGTTGAACAACGCAGGGCCCAGGACAGAGCCTTGGAGATCACCAGCCTTGATGTCACAAGGGTTAGACATGGAGCAGCCAACCTTGACACGAAAAGTCCTGTTTGACAGAAAGGAACTAATCAAAGCGATCAGCTCGTCAGGAAAGCCATAAGTAATCATCTTGTATCTCAGGCCGTTATGCCAGACCTGATCAAAAGCCTTCCGTACATCTAGAAAGATAAGGCCACCGTATTTGGCGCAATTAAGGGGAGTGTTTAGATCAGCAACAAGCCTCCAAAGCTGTAGTTGGCAAGAGTGACCCGGGCGAAACCCGAAATGCTCCTCGCGAACAAGATTGTTGGCCTCGCAGAAAGCATTAAACCTCCTTAGAATAACACGTTCAAGGACTTTTGACATCGTAGGTAGTAAGCTTATGGGCCTGTAGCTGACAGCGAGGGCAGGGTTCAGACCAGGCTTCGGTATCGAAACGATGACGGACTCCTTCCACTTGTCAGGGAGGTATCCATGTCTTCAGCAGTCATTTATGACCCTGGAAATAATCGAGACGGCACTAGGAGGCAAGTTCTTAAGGGCACTGTTTGTGATAGAATCCAAACCTGCTGCTTTCCTGCTTTTAAGATGCTTTATGATGTCGGACATTTCATTTGTACTAATAATTTCCTCATGCGTAGGAACACTCTGGGATGGTTCATAGGAGATACACACATCGTTGACAAGTTGAGTATTTGAGCGACTATCGGGGTTTTCTTCACAAGGTGTGGTAAACTGCTTTTCCAGGGAGTCGGCGATCAGTTGAGCTTTATCACGATCACTGGTGACAACATCACCACCTGTAGTAAGCAGTGGTGGCAAGTTGATGGGCCTGTTTCCTTTTAAGGCCCTTACAGTACCCCAGAGGGAGTTGTCCTGGACTGACAAGGATTTAAGTTCTTCGTTCCACCTCTGAGTTCGTAGAGCTTTAACCTCTTCCTGGACCTTCCGAGAAAGCCTGTTATACTTTGTCTTGTAAAAGGGTAGTCGCTTACGCTGCCATAATCTTCTATAGGTATTCCTTTCAAGAATAAGCCGTCTGATGTAGGGAGGAAGGTCAAGATGTTCAGGACGCTTTCGATCAGCAGTGGAGGCACTGGAACAACTAGCCTCATGGATAACACTAGTGATAGAACTAATATTTGTGTTGATGTCATCGTTGGCAATAACCTCTTTGTATAAGATGCTTTTTTCGCGAAGAATATCTCTGAAGAGTTTCCAGTCCTGCTTGGAGCGAAGCCCAATCTTCATATCGATGTCCAAACCCTCAAAGATAAGCATCACTGGTCGATGGTCAGAGGATAAGTCATCTACCGTAAATATATTATAGGGCTTGAAGAACTGACATTTCTCACCTTATCTGGTATAAAGCTCCAATGGCAGGCCAGCGCCAAATCTCGAAACCGCATTGGTCGTCTCGTCTAGTGATTGACTGGTGATTTGACTTAACCAACCATTCACCATCGAAATACAATCGAAATTTCCATCGATGGTTTGTAAACCACCATCGCTAGCCATCGGTGTTTTATAAAAATCGTTCGATGGTTGAAAACCATCGAAATTTTGATTGATCGACGAACAAAACCATCGATGGTTTTCGATGGATCGCACACCACTAGCAAGAATCCTCCAGGGACCCGGTCCTTATATGACAAAAAGTTGGACTGGGTGGAGAACTACAAGTATCTTGGTGTAAAGATTGACTCTAAGCTAAACTGGAATGACCATGTCCAATATGCCCTCAACAAGGCTAAAAAGGCAAAGTTCAGCCTGATTGCGCTCTTGGGGAGAAACAGTGACCTTGGATTGGACAATAAACTCTTGCTGAACAAGGTGGTAATCCGCACCATCTTGCTCCATGGAATGCCTGCCGGGGCGTCTATCTGCAATCAAGGTGGAGGGAAATACAGACCTTACAAAATTTAACCCTCAGGACCATTGTTCAGCTCGATATGAGAGTTGCCAACAACTCTTCCATTTATGAAGACCTCAATATGGACGACATTGGTATCTACGTCCAAATGCTCCTTAAGAAATTGCTTCTTAAAATTGAGACCCACAACAATCCCCTGGTAGCTAGTATACTGGACCAAACTCTAGCCCTTAGGGGTCCCATCAGGATACGAAGACCCCTTCATGTACTGGAAGTTAATTTCGGTGATATCAATAAGGTTGTCTTCCCCGACTTCTGGATATCTTAGCCGCAGATGCTCAGGGCTATCTCTACGTCAATCAACAATCTTATTCCTCGTCCTACCAGTTAGGACTCTATTCTCAGGATGACTCTCGAGGGACATCAGGATTCTCCTCTAACTCAGTGTAATTCCCTTGGTTACGTTATGGGCGAGTGTAAAATGGAAGCTCTGCTCCCGGACCGCTCGTGTCTTTTCACTACACTGTTCGATCGTCGAAACCGTCTCATTGTACTCATCAGGTAGGGTAATCTTTTGGACTCGAAGCTCGTCGTTATTAAGGTTGTTATTCTTCTGGTGAAAAATATGTGACCTGTAGCAAGGTGATACCAATGGTCAATACTCTAAAATTGCACATAGATAACTATACAACAACAGCTGAAAATGGAGCTAGTGAAACTGTACGAAGTTTTCTTACCAACATTCAGAAGGAGGTTCAGAAACGCTTTGGAAAGATTGAAGAAGTTATTATATATTATATTATATCTTTATATATAAAAATTCAGGCTCAGGGTGCGTCTGTAAATGTTCTAAAAACTTTTGAACCACTTATCCGATTGAGCTAATATTTTCAACATATATTCCTTAGGTCCAGAGTAAGGTTTACATGTCCCTAAAGTAGGGGGGAAGGGGTAAAATCATATATCTTGGTTTATGTTTGTTTGTTTACTCAAGAGGTGGCGAAAGAGTTTGTTTATCTTTTCCTTGAAACCGAAACTGGACTAACGAAAAAAACTTCCGTTTTTCTCCGGATGTGTAGTATTGTGTTTGCACATTTCAAGTAATGGCGAATTCGGCTGGCTGCTCCCAGAGTGCAAAGGGATTGCTCGAGTCACGTGATCAATCTGGCCGAGAGCATCAACAAATCTTGGAGCAGACGAACATTGTTTTAGCAGTGCTCCAAACTCGTCTTGAGGCAACGCACTCTAGCAATACTATTTTTATCCAAGGCAGCAATGTAAAATAATTATTAAATTAAGTAGTTTAAGTAAAAGGAATATATTTTAATAAATAGTAATGTGGATATTTTTCCTTTATAAATTCATAGAAAAAATAAAATAAAATTAATTTAAATAAAATAAAAAATATATAAAGGCCAATATTATACGAGATGGTTAAAGAAATTCAGGAGTTGAAGAAATTCAGGAGAAATACTTCAATATATATGTAATTTAAGTAATATTTATTTTATGCTTTCTATTAATTTATAAAGGAAAAATATCCACATAACTATTTATTATAATTATTAAATTACCGTTAATTTGATAATTAACCGTTAATTACTGTCAATTTTTATTCACAGAATGTAAATTTTTAACGAATGCTGTGTAATAAATCATGGATGAAAGGGAATGTTGAAAAAAAAGACAGCGAAAGTATATTTGTATTTTTTTAGCTCTTATTTCAAATACAGAAAATATATTGAAGTTATGAAATTAAAATATTTATAAGCTTTTTGACTGTCTATGTGGTTTCCCGTGAAATAAAAAATAAATAAATAAAATGTGAAAACTATTATTATTAATAGTGTATTATTTATTCATGCATTTATTATGTGGAATATTCATAATAAGTGCTTAGAGTACGAGCTCTAATTATAACAGAAAGATAGAACTTATATCTTCATCCGTATATGTATCGGCAATATTAACAAAATTCTCAATTTTTGAAATTTTTTTTCGGCCGTTCCGAATGTTGTGCCATTAACAAAGCCAAAACTTCGTCTTCTTCATCGGAAGAACTGTCAGATGAAGAGCTATCCAGCTAATTGTGAAAGAATTTCGTCGATTTCAGTCACTGAGGTAGCCATCTTGATTTTGCAAGCGAGAGCAGAGAGCAACACTGCTCCCCCGATTTTGGAAGAGCGCGAAGGAGTGCTCCTCGGCGCAAGGAGCAATACCAGCCGAACGCTGTGGGAGGCGCTCTGTGAAAGCAGGAGCAACCAGCCGAACAATTATTAGAGCTCCAGAGCGCTCCGGAGCACGCCAGAGCAGCCAGCCGAATTCGCCATAAGAAACGCAAGTTTTTTGCTGTCCTGCTTCTGCGCAGTTACTGCAGTTTCGGTTTCAATGGAAAGGTCTATATAAAAATTCAGGGTGCGTCTGTAAATGTTCTCAAAACTTTTGAACCACTTATCCTTTTGAGCTCATACTTGCACCAGATGTTCGTTAGGTTCAGGGTAAGGTTTACATGTGCAGAGTGTCAGGTTGGCCCAAAGGGGAAAGGGTAAAAAATAATATTTTGCTTGATCTGTCTGTCTGACATGAGCCTACGATATGCGCGGACCAACAATGGGCGAGGTCAAAAATGCTAACACCAGGTTGAGTTAGTGAAGAAAGCCATTGTTGCTACGACAGTCAACAATACGTTAACAATCGAGCAATAATCATTGCTTCACCAACAAAACTCGGTATTTGCATTTTTGACCTCGCCCAATGTATGTCATGTCCTACAATGCAGAGTAAAGTTTCTGCAACAATAGGGCATAAAAAATTACTTTGGCTATGACCTCGCCCAATGTATGGATGAAGAAATACAGGATGGGAAACTCCATTGTTTAAAGCGTGATTTTTTTTTCACTGGCGCTCTCTGGCCATTTGCGTGGGCATTACTCTCTGTCTAGCAGACAACTTTACTTTTCCTTATTGGCCTCGATGGCTCGGTGGTTGCGTGATCTCCTTAGATCAACACCTCCTAGACAGGAGGCCTAATGACGGAAACGTCATACATTGTTACATCATCATTAGTCGACCATATTTAGGGCTTATTATTGGTAGAAATAGGATTAACAATGGTCGACTAATGAAGATGTAACAGTGTATGACGTTTCCGTTATCAGGCCTTCTGTCTAGGTGGTGTTGCTCTGATGCCCGTAGATGTGGCTTTGATCCCGGCCGAGAACGACGAGGATTTTTACAGCGGGAAAATACTATTATATAAAAGAAAGAGCGAAAATGTATACACTCACTCATTCATTCATTCATTCATTACGAAATCTCCAGAACTATGAAGCCTACACACTTGAAATTCGGCAGGTATATTTCTCTCGGCTTCTAGGTGATAATGGGATAAAATCTAAGCAACATTTACTTCTTTCATTTTTTTCTCTGGGGCATTGTTTTTGAGATAAAAAAGTTGAAATCCTACCTGCACGAAAGAGTTGCTTGGATCTGCGGAGACACTTAAAGACATTGGTATACGAGGCACCAGTGGGATCAGATGAAGAGCTGGTAGCCGGAAATGCCATAGCTGCGGACCAGATTGGCGAAGAACCAGGAACTTTTGAACTTTTTACGTCAGTCCATGCGGCGACGTTGTGAAGCCTGCATTCATGCCAGAGGGAGTGAATTAGAACACTTATTATTGATGAAAATAGGAGAGAAAATTCCACAGCCTGGGTTCGAACCAAGAACCTTCTGCTCACCGTGCAGACGTGCCAACCAATTGCGTCACTGTGGACATGGAAGCATTAACGCTATTTACAAGTCCTTAGGGCTGGTTGGAGCAGTACCCAGTTCGTAGATTTTTATTTATTTTTTAAAAATTTTGTATTACGAAAAATTTTAATAAAAAGCAATTCATTAGAAGCGTCATACACTATTTTATGTTTGTGCAAAATTTTAACACTATTTCTTTAGTAACAAAAAAGTTATCGATTTTTAGTCCGAACTTTCCTATTGCGTATAATCGTTCTGCGATTGTAAGCGTATTGGAACTTTTAAAGTTTTGAACCCAATTTTATCAATGAAGACAAAGAGATAAAGAGTGGGTCTTTTTGAAGAGATAAAGACAAAGAGATAAAGACATTCCTATTCAACTTTTTGAAGGTCTTTAAGAATGCGAAATCAAATTTCAGAAATTCAAAATTTTTAGTGCACAAGCAAAGTCGTGGGGGCAGCAGTCCTATGGAGGCAGAGTCTGTGAGTATTTATTGATAAATATTGTATTTTTGAAATTCTGACTTCGGATTCTTAAACACATGAAAAATTAGAATAGGAATGTTTGTAAGACACACTCTCTATCTCTTTGACTTCATCGATAAAATTGGGTTCAAAACTTTAAAAGTTCTACACTTTCAGGGCCTCTATCTCCTAAAGGGTTGAATCAATTTAAAAAACACCGAGAATAAAACATTTCTTGAAAACTGTGTACAATCTGAATATAAGATTAAAATAGGGGTTACTATTTAGGATTTATCTAAAGTCACAATGGTGTGTGCAATTTCCTCAGCTGGGGTTAATGGTCCTGGTTTGTCGAAGAAAAAGAGGTAACATTAACAGTGAATTCAGAACAGTAAGTGAACATGTTGGAGGAAATTTTTTTCACGACTTCATGAATTGAACTTCGGGGTCAATTGGTTCCAACAGGACGTAGCAACGGCTCACACTTCAAAGGCATCAATGGCTATTTTGATGGAACACTTCCCGGAGTACCTCATCTCATTAAGGGGCGATTTGGAATGGCCAACACGCTCCTCCTATTTGACCCCTTGCGGTTTTTATGGTGTGTTTTTTTAAACGCCGCGGTTAAGTTAACCGTCCAAGGACCCTGCAAGACCTGAAAGCCAACAACCGGGCAGAAATTGCCGAATACCCCATGCAATGAGCAACGCCAAAAATCTGCTTATTCAGTGTATGGACCAGGGAGAGCGTCATCTACCTCATATGATTTTCAAGACTGTCTAAAACAAAACTTTAAATATGTACTTAAATTATAAATAAAATATATAAAACAAAATAGGTTTTATTGGGTTTTGAAATCAGGAAGTTATGTTCCCCACCCTGTATATCAACAACTTGGAATGATGTGTCATGAATGATGTGTAAAGTTAATGATAGTCGAAATTGGATCAAAGGCACCTGGTTTAGTGGAACCATTATGGTTTATTGGAACTTTCAATTCTAAAATATTGCATGTACTATATCAAACATCTTTATTGGTTAGTTGGTTTGGTTTGTTTGGTATAAACGTCCTTTTCAACTGCTATGGTCATTTCCAACTTGAAATGATGTGTAAAGATGAATACAACGTAAAATTAATAATTCAAATTTGTTCAAAGGTACGTGGTTTAATGGCATCATTGTGGTCCATTGGAAACTTTTAATGCTAAGATACGGCATTTAATATATGAAACAACTTGGAATGATGCGGAATGAATGACTACAACCTTAAATTAAAGGTAGTAGAAAGTGGTTCCAAAGCACCTGGTTTAGTGGAACCATTATGGTTAATTGAAAGTTTCAATGCTAAAATATGGCATGTAATATATCAAATAACTTGGTATGATGTGTCATGAATGCATAAAACTTTAAGTTATCGATAGTGAAAATAGGATTAAAGGCACCTGGTTTAGTGGAACCATTATGGTTCATTGGAACTTTCAATGCTAAGATATGGCATGCAATATATCAAACAACTTGGAATATATCAACATGAAGTTAATGATAGTTCAAATTTGTTCAAAGGTACGTGGTTTAATGGTATCATTATGGTCCATTAGAAACTTTCAAAGTTAACATAGGGCAGTTGAAAAGTATGGTTTCACGAATGGTTTAGTTTAGCCTTTCGGTACTTGGTTATGTCATTTCTTAATGGTTTATTAATCCTAAACGTTTTTCATGTGCTCATGTTGGCTGTGTATTAACTTTCAGATGAATCAAAAATTCTTCGAATTTGAGCTCGATCAACGAAAAAAACTTTCAATTTAAATAGAAAAATTTCATGTTGAAAATTCAAAAAAATTTCTTTTAAAAATCTTCCAATGCATAGCGTCCCCAAATACGGCCCTTTAGTAGAACCTAAAACATGTATTTTTTCTATATAAATTCAGATTTTTTTGCATGTGTTCTTTTTCTGAATATTCACACACAGAAATTGCAACATTTCATAAAAAATCAGCCCGAGCAACGCCGGGTAAACAGCTAGTACTTATAGAAAACTGTGGCAACGTACCAGGCTCCCGCATTTCAAGACGAAATACAACAGGCTATCGCGGAAGGTCAGCGAGCAGATCCAGGACTTACGGAATCAATGGTGGAATGACAAGATCAAGAGTCTGTCCGTCCAAGACAATTCTCTTTGGAATACTGTTAGGGCCCCTAAAAGCAACAGGGCCATTGAACTACCTCCTCTACTTACAGAAAGCAGCGATTTTGTTAGCAGTGACCAGAACAAGGCTTAACTCATCGCTGACTCATTGAAAAGACAATTCAATACGCCCAAGGAGGAGTGCCTGGTTAATATTACTGGTGAAGTCAAGGAAGTATGTGACAAGTCTGGCTTCTCTCAACGCGCTCTTACTCATCCTAATATCATTAGCACCTCTGAGATTTTGAACACCTTTAAGCGCCTGAAAAACAAAAAAGCAGCCGGTATTGACACCATCACCAACAGTGCTCTGAAGAATTTGCCTCTTAATGTTGTTTGCATTATCACCAGGATCATGAATGACTGCTGGCTAAACGGTCACTTCCCTAGCGCCTGGAAGGACTCAATCATCCTCACTATTCCCTAGCCGGGACTTGATCCTGCCCTTCCCATCAGCTACAGGCCCATTAGCTTACTGCCAGTGCTCTCCAAGGTCTTTGAGCGAACTATTCTCAAGAGGTTCAACGACTTCTGCCAGGCAAACAACCTTATTCGTGAAGAGCAATTCGGCTTCCACACAGCCCACTTCTGTCAGCTCCAGGTATGGAGGCTTGTTGCTGATCTGAACGGTCCCCTCAATCTTTCTATGTTTGGTGATATCACTTTTCTTGACGTTCAAAAGGCCTTTGATCAAGTCTGACATGATGGACTCATTTATAAAATGATTACTTGTGGCTTTCCTGATTGCCTTGGTTCGCTTCTTTCTGACAAACAGGACCTTCCGTGTTAAGGTTGGCGACTCCTTGTCTGATGTTAATGCTGGTGTTCCCCAAGGCTCTGTCTTGCGGCCTGCCTTGTTCAATTTCTTTATCCACGACTTTTCTAAGTTTACAAAGTGCAATCTTTACTTGTTTGCTGACGACGGGTCCATCATGACCTGGGCACGTAATCCAGTCCACGTCGTCAGCCGTCTGCAAAAAGCTTTACACCAGTGTGAGAGCTGGTTCGTCTAAGTGGCGCTTACAGCTGAATGTTAACAAGTGTAAAGCCATGTTCATCACACGCAAACGCAAAAACCCTCCAAGGCCCCTCATCCTACATGGTAGGAAGCTTGAATGGGTTAAAAATTATAAGTACCTCGGAGTTGTGATTGATTCCAAGCTCAAATGGAACGTCCATGTCCAATATTCGCTTAACAACGCTAAGAAAGCGAAGTTTAGTCTCATCGCGCTACTGTGGTGAAACAGCGCCCTCAGAGTGGACAGCAAACTCTTGTTATACAAAGTAGTGATTCGTGCCATTTTACTTCACGGTATGCCTGCTTGGGCTTCCATTTACAAATCGAGATGGAAAGATCTTCAGATCTTCCAAAATGTTACCCTCCAGGTCATTGCTCAACTAGACAGAAGAGTTGCCAACAATCTCTCTATCTATAAAAATCTGGGGATGACCCACATTGGTTCCTATGTTCAAACACTTCTCAGGAACATGCTGCCCAAGATGGAACGTCATGAAAATATCCTGGTTGCTGGTATCCTCGACCACTTACTCACGATCAGATTCCCTCTGGTTTCGAAGACCCCCGTCATATCTTGGATGTCAATTTCGAGAACATTAACAAGGCCGAGTTCCCCAACTACTGGATCTGCTAGATCCTAGTTTTTCGGACTCGCTATTCGTCAATCCACAATCCGATTCTCGTCCCTACCATGAAGGGACTCTTTTCTGGATGACTTAAAGAGGTTCATCAAGCTTCTTTCCTACTTCAATGTACCTCATTTGGTTTACTTTCTGGGCGAGCGCATAAAGTGGGCTAAAGGCTCCTGGACCACTCGTACTACTTTTTCACTACACTGATCGATTGTGGATTGTGCAGCAGCTGGCATGCAGTCATCTGTCGATCGATAGGGACTCCAACAGCACACACGGGGCGTATTTTAGAAGACTTCACACTGTGAAGTTCACAGTTTTCAGGTTTAGCTTCTCTCTTTGTTTTTCATTTCGATAGCCTAAAAGTTAGCAGGTAATTCATTTTTATTTTAATTTATGAATCATAAATTATGATGCGAAATATTTATAAACGTCTGGTTTAATAACAACTATCGATCCTGTATGCGATTATGCGTAAATATTTTAATTTATTTAATAATTAAAAGTTCATTGGAACATTGCAATTTAATACGTGTTCAAATTTTAAAGAAAATAAACACAGTCCACCAGCGAATTTCATCGACAACGCCTAGCCAACGGCGAACATTTTGACTGCGGACCTTTCTCCCATATCGCTCTCATGTTGCTATCAGGTAGGTCGTCACATCAACGAAATTTCTAAATACACTTGAGTTGGCGTAACTGATATAAGTTTAATGTTTTATTTTTTATTTGTTTAAGACTTTAAGAAACACCAGATTCAAGATGAAAGGTGCTGGAATTCCGGATAAGGAGATTGGAGAATGAATGCTTGCCACACTTTGCTCAAGTCCAAAAGAGAATGAAATCGACAAGAAGAATGTTTATACCCCGTCAACCTGCAACACGTGAAGAGTTGGTGATTCCCAATCAGTATACTTTAACTGAGACTGGTGATTTATTCCTAGTGGTGTGCGATGGTTTAAAAACCACCATCGATGGTATGAACCATCATCGAAGGGTTCCATCGATGGTTATTTTAATTATTTTATAGATAAAGCTTAGATGATTTTATGATTTAAAATAGCATAAAATCACATAGATAAAGCTTAGACTACAACAAATATTTTATTACTGATAATTTGACAAATGTAAAAGTTGGGTTTAACAAAATTTATGCAAGATATTCAAAGGCATCGATTGTAAAATCAACAATTTATCCAATTGCTTTGGACTTAACATGGTCCTTTTTTTCCAGTGGTGCAACCTACTTTTGAAAAAAGTCTTTTTGAATCGAAACTACAACTTACGTATGGAGAATTACGAAAAAGAAGAAAAAAATTACAAAAAAAAAGAAAACTTACACATAGAGAAAAAGTACAGAAAAAAACTACAACTTACATATTTGGGGATATTTAACAAAATATTATTAAATATCTTTATTCATTGAAATCGCCATAAACAGAATTTAAGTTTTCATACACGTTTGAGTTAAATCTCCTCAGCAGTTTAGAATCGGGTGTGAAATTGTAGTTATCTTTTAGTCCTTCTTTAGCAGTTATCAGGCTGGCTATGCCCTCTGTATTAAGCCTGTTTCTACTTTTTTTTTTATTTAACGAAACTGCTGAAAATATTCATTCACATTCAGCATTGCTCACTGGAATGCTAAGTAGAGCAAACGCAACTTTTGATAAGTTATAAAAAGCCAAACCTTTTCCATTTGATAGTTTGATTTGACTTATTTTACCCCAGAACTCTTCAGGTGAAATAGTTGGATTTGTCTTAACCACTTCAGTTGCACTGGTACAGAAGGGTATTTGTCGCCATTCATCATCAACTGCATAGTATTTTTTTAATATAAAATTGTACATTTACAGACATTATTAGATATATAATTAGACTTTTAATATAGTGTCCGGCACTATATCAATTTTTATTTGATAAATCTAGGTTTTGTACTAATTGATGATTAATTTTTTGACAATTAATCGATGAATTGTTAAACTATAGATATATTAGATCATCGAAGTTTTCAACACTGATTTAATATCGTTGTTATTTAGGGTTCGTAAACTTGATCAAAGAAAAAATTCCATGACTTTTCCAAAACTTTTCAAGGCAATTCAATACATTTTCCAAGACCATAATCTTTTATACTTTAAGAATAATAATATATTCATATCATTTATAAATAATTATTAAGAAAACATTAAATCTGTTCAAAAAACGCTTTTACCAAAACTTTTCCAAATCATAAGTTAGAAACCATTGATTTTCCAAAACTTTCCACGACCCGTACGAAAGCTGTTTTTAAACCAAACGTTTTTAAATAACTCGCATCATAAAATAAAATAAAAAATAATTACGTGCTAGCTTATAAGCTATCGAAATGAAAAACAAAGAGAGGACTTCGAAAAATCAATCGATTTTTGCAAAAAAGTACCCAACACTAGAGAGAGAAGTTAAACCTGAAAAATGTGAAGTCTACTTTTAATTGTGAGTGAAGTTTTTTAAATATTTATGCCTGTTGGTGTCTGCTGCTGCTGGAGTTCTTATCAATCGACAGTCAACTGCTGATTCGATGCTAGTGCCGTGCGATGTTTTTATGTCGACACTTTTTTGCCTTATGTCTGACGCATTCGATTACATCGATGTTTTATCGAAGTTTCGATGTTTTAATAAAACATCGATTATCATTACTAGTTCTTTGTAGCAAACAGAAATTGATCATGGATAGAGTAATTAAGCAAGGCAAGTTTCGTTGCACTATTTGGAGCGCGAGGGGACTCTCTCGCAATCGCATAGAGTTTTACAACTTCCTTACTTGTTGGAATATTGATATTGCGTTTGTGTGTGAGACTCATCTCAAGCCGAGTCGGACCTTTGACCTGCCTGGTTATTCTGTCTACCGCAAGGATAGACCCATTATAAATGCAGATAGACCCTGCGTCTGGTGGGTTAGCACTCAACCAGCTTCGTGGGAATGGAAGCCGTGTCAGTCATTATAAATGACTGGACTTAAGGGAAGTTAAATTTATCTCCTTGTACAACTCGCTCAGTGATTTACTAAACGGTCCCATTCCAGTAATTATGGCCGGTGACTTGAATGCCAAACACCCACATTGGAATTCTAAACGTATGAATCATAACGGTTCCATTCTGCATGGCTGCTTGTTAAACCAAACTAATACCTTAGTCATCGGTCCTTTTGTCGACACCTACTATTGCGATCACTCGCCCGTTAGTGATGTATTTGACATTGCAGTCCTCAAGGGGTTTTTCAAACCATATAATATCTTTACTGTGAACGACTTATCCTCCGATCATCGCCCAGTCGCTCTGAACATTGAGGGTTTAAACCTTGACCTGAGGGCGGCAGGAGGATTGGAAGCTTGTTAGAGATTTGCTTAAAGAGTATAACATCCCATATACTGATCCTGCCAACAATGTTGACATTGATAGTAATATCAGTGAAATCACTCAAACGATTAAGTCAAATCATTCAAACGATTAAGTCAGCCAAAGATGCTAGTGTACTGACATTGACCGGAAGAGACCCGACCATCTCGATCTGCCCCCATCCATCAGGCAAATCATACGTGATAAGAACTCGTTTAGAAGATTGTGGCAACGTACTAGGTGTCTGCAGTTCAAGACTAAGTACAACAGGTTAACACGCAAGGTCAGCGAACAAATCAAGGAACTACGAATCCAAAGATGATGCAGCAAAATCAAGAGTCTGTCAGTCCAAGACAACTCCCTCTGGTGCACAGTCAGGGCCCTCAAGAATAAGAAGACCACTGATTTACCTCCTCTGCTTACGGATGATGGGAACTTTGTCAGCAGTCCCCAGGAAAAGGCCCAACTCATCGCAAACTCACTTAAGAGTCAATTCACCACCCCCCTTGAAGATAGACTGGCTGGTATCGAGAACACACTTCAAGTTAAAGATAGCTGCATTAAGTTTGATTTCATCCATCGTGTAAAAAAAGTCTCCCCATGTCATTGACAACGCCGAGGTATCGAACATCATTAAGCAGGTTAAGAGTAACAAGGCTCTTGGACTAGACGCCATCACTAACGGTGCTCTTAAGAATTTGCCTCCAAAGGTAATCTGCGCTATCACAAAGATTTTAAATGACTGCTGGAACCACGGCTACTTCCCAGATTCCTGGAAAAACTCAGCCATCCTCTCTATACCAAAGCCTGGCCTCAATCCCGCTCTTCCTGTCAACTACAGGCCCATTAGCTTATTGCCTACACTTTCTAAGGTCTTTGGACGCACAATTCTGAAAAGGTTCAATGATTTTTGTGAATCAAATAA
This sequence comes from Rhysida immarginata, assembly GCA_023313115.1. Classification (NCBI taxonomy): domain Eukaryota; kingdom Metazoa; phylum Arthropoda; class Chilopoda; order Scolopendromorpha; family Scolopendridae; genus Rhysida; species Rhysida immarginata. The sequence continues at coordinate 14,475 of JAHWFO010049490.1, forward strand.
TCTAATTCGCAAGGATCAATTTGGCTTTCGTTCGAATCCCTCCTGCCAGCTCCAGGTATGGAGGCTGGTTGAAGACTTGAACAGTTCTCTCAATTATCGTTCTACGGTGGAATTGTTTTTCTCTTGAAAATGATAAATTGTGGTTTCCCTGATGAATTGATTGCCTTGGTTCGCTCCTTTTTGTCGCATAGATCCTACCGTGTCAGAGTTGGAAACACCTTGTCTAATCCTTGTGATGTCAACGCGGGTGCTCCCTAGAGTTCAGTCCTGGGGCCAGCGCTGTTCAATTTCTTCATTCACGACCTACCGGAATTTGCAAAATGCAAACTGTACCTATTCGCTGATGATGCGGCCATCACAACAAGCGCAAGGAATCCTGCACACGTCATAAGTCGCTTACAAAAGGCTTTGCTACACTGCGAAAAATGGTTCGACAAATGGAGTTAAAGCTCAACGTTGACAATTGTAAAGCTATGTACATTACACGTAAACGCAAGAATTAGTGGTGTGCGATGGTTTAAAAACCACCATCGATGGTATGAACCATCATCGAAACACAATCGATGGGCTCAGGAATACCATCGATGGTTCTTTTAATTTTTTTATCTCAATAAAATAGCATAAAATACTCGTCCAAGTAGTATCCAAGGGAAGTACGCTGAATTAGGAAAGAAGCCAGATGAACCTTGTTAAGTCATCCAGAGGATAAAGAGGAGTCCTTTCCTATTAAGACAGTGAAGCAGATTGTTGATTGACGAGGGACACGAAGGGGCTAGGAGATCCAGTAGTCTGGAAAAATAGCCTTTTGGATGTCTTCATAGTTGACGTCCAGGAGATGACGAGGCCTGCGATGCCTGAGTAAACTTCGAAAAGTGAGCGGGTGATCCAGAATATCTGCAACCAGAGGATTAGGGTGGTCCTTGATCTTCGGAAGAAGCTTCTTCAACGACTCCTGTACGTAGTTTCCAATAGGAGGTATATCAAAATCTTCAGCAATTGAGTTGATACTCGACAATCGAACAGCTCGACAAAAACAAACGAGCGGTCCGGAAGCTATGCTTCCACTGCCATACTCATCCAGTAATATAGCCAAAAGAAATACGCTGAATTAGGAAAGAAGCCAGATGAACCTGGTTAAGTCATCCACAGTATACGGAGGAGTCCTTTCCTAACAGGACGATAAAGTTGATTGTTGATTGACGATAGGACTAGGAAGAGCTAGGTGATCCAGTAGGGTGGGAAGATGGCCTTTTGGATGTCATCGAAGTTGACGTCCAGTATGTGACGAGGCCTGCGATGTCTAAGGAGGCTTCTAAAGGTGAGCGGGTGCTCAAGAATACCTGCAACCAGAGGATTGGGATGGTCCTTCATCTTGGGAAGAAGCTTCTTCAGCGACTCTTTGACGTGGTTTCCAATGGTAGGTACACCGAAATCTTCAGCAATGGAAGTTTTAGTTGCTATTCTCCTATCGAGTTGGGCAATGGTCCTAAGGGTGACGTTTTGGAATGTTTATAGGTCCCTCCATCTGGACTTGCAGGTTGTAGCCCAGGCAGGCAGGCCGTACAGAAGTATGGTTCGGATTACCATTTTATATAGCAACAGTTTGCTGTCCACTCCAAGCGAACTGTTTCGTCCCAGAAGGGCAACCAGACTAAACTTCGCCTTCTTGGCCTTGTTGATAGCATAAGAGAGATGATCGCCCCAATTTAGCTTGGCATCTATCACAACTCCGAGGTATTTATAGTTCTTTACCCACTCGAGCTCCTTGCCAGATAGGAAGATTGACTTCGGGGGCTTTCTAAGTTTTTTGGTAACGAACATGGCTTTGCATTTATCTACGTTCAGGTTTAACCTCCACTTAGCAAACCATTTCTCACACAGATGCACAGCATTTTGTAACCGAGATATGACATGAGTGGGATTTCGGGCACAAGTCATGATGGACACATCGTCAGCAAATAGGTATAATTCGCACTTTGTAAATGCTGGGAAGTCGTGAATGAAGAAGTTGAACAACGCAGGGCCCAGGACAGAGCCTTGGAGATCACCAGCCTTGATGTCACAAGGGTTAGACATGGAGCAGCCAACCTTGACACGAAAAGTCCTGTTTGACAGAAAGGAACTAATCAAAGCGATCAGCTCGTCAGGAAAGCCATAAGTAATCATCTTGTATCTCAGGCCGTTATGCCAGACCTGATCAAAAGCCTTCCGTACATCTAGAAAGATAAGGCCACCGTATTTGGCGCAATTAAGGGGAGTGTTTAGATCAGCAACAAGCCTCCAAAGCTGTAGTTGGCAAGAGTGACCCGGGCGAAACCCGAAATGCTCCTCGCGAACAAGATTGTTGGCCTCGCAGAAAGCATTAAACCTCCTTAGAATAACACGTTCAAGGACTTTTGACATCGTAGGTAGTAAGCTTATGGGCCTGTAGCTGACAGCGAGGGCAGGGTTCAGACCAGGCTTCGGTATCGAAACGATGACGGACTCCTTCCACTTGTCAGGGAGGTATCCATGTCTTCAGCAGTCATTTATGACCCTGGAAATAATCGAGACGGCACTAGGAGGCAAGTTCTTAAGGGCACTGTTTGTGATAGAATCCAAACCTGCTGCTTTCCTGCTTTTAAGATGCTTTATGATGTCGGACATTTCATTTGTACTAATAATTTCCTCATGCGTAGGAACACTCTGGGATGGTTCATAGGAGATACACACATCGTTGACAAGTTGAGTATTTGAGCGACTATCGGGGTTTTCTTCACAAGGTGTGGTAAACTGCTTTTCCAGGGAGTCGGCGATCAGTTGAGCTTTATCACGATCACTGGTGACAACATCACCACCTGTAGTAAGCAGTGGTGGCAAGTTGATGGGCCTGTTTCCTTTTAAGGCCCTTACAGTACCCCAGAGGGAGTTGTCCTGGACTGACAAGGATTTAAGTTCTTCGTTCCACCTCTGAGTTCGTAGAGCTTTAACCTCTTCCTGGACCTTCCGAGAAAGCCTGTTATACTTTGTCTTGTAAAAGGGTAGTCGCTTACGCTGCCATAATCTTCTATAGGTATTCCTTTCAAGAATAAGCCGTCTGATGTAGGGAGGAAGGTCAAGATGTTCAGGACGCTTTCGATCAGCAGTGGAGGCACTGGAACAACTAGCCTCATGGATAACACTAGTGATAGAACTAATATTTGTGTTGATGTCATCGTTGGCAATAACCTCTTTGTATAAGATGCTTTTTTCGCGAAGAATATCTCTGAAGAGTTTCCAGTCCTGCTTGGAGCGAAGCCCAATCTTCATATCGATGTCCAAACCCTCAAAGATAAGCATCACTGGTCGATGGTCAGAGGATAAGTCATCTACCGTAAATATATTATAGGGCTTGAAGAACTGACATTTCTCACCTTATCTGGTATAAAGCTCCAATGGCAGGCCAGCGCCAAATCTCGAAACCGCATTGGTCGTCTCGTCTAGTGATTGACTGGTGATTTGACTTAACCAACCATTCACCATCGAAATACAATCGAAATTTCCATCGATGGTTTGTAAACCACCATCGCTAGCCATCGGTGTTTTATAAAAATCGTTCGATGGTTGAAAACCATCGAAATTTTGATTGATCGACGAACAAAACCATCGATGGTTTTCGATGGATCGCACACCACTAGCAAGAATCCTCCAGGGACCCGGTCCTTATATGACAAAAAGTTGGACTGGGTGGAGAACTACAAGTATCTTGGTGTAAAGATTGACTCTAAGCTAAACTGGAATGACCATGTCCAATATGCCCTCAACAAGGCTAAAAAGGCAAAGTTCAGCCTGATTGCGCTCTTGGGGAGAAACAGTGACCTTGGATTGGACAATAAACTCTTGCTGAACAAGGTGGTAATCCGCACCATCTTGCTCCATGGAATGCCTGCCGGGGCGTCTATCTGCAATCAAGGTGGAGGGAAATACAGACCTTACAAAATTTAACCCTCAGGACCATTGTTCAGCTCGATATGAGAGTTGCCAACAACTCTTCCATTTATGAAGACCTCAATATGGACGACATTGGTATCTACGTCCAAATGCTCCTTAAGAAATTGCTTCTTAAAATTGAGACCCACAACAATCCCCTGGTAGCTAGTATACTGGACCAAACTCTAGCCCTTAGGGGTCCCATCAGGATACGAAGACCCCTTCATGTACTGGAAGTTAATTTCGGTGATATCAATAAGGTTGTCTTCCCCGACTTCTGGATATCTTAGCCGCAGATGCTCAGGGCTATCTCTACGTCAATCAACAATCTTATTCCTCGTCCTACCAGTTAGGACTCTATTCTCAGGATGACTCTCGAGGGACATCAGGATTCTCCTCTAACTCAGTGTAATTCCCTTGGTTACGTTATGGGCGAGTGTAAAATGGAAGCTCTGCTCCCGGACCGCTCGTGTCTTTTCACTACACTGTTCGATCGTCGAAACCGTCTCATTGTACTCATCAGGTAGGGTAATCTTTTGGACTCGAAGCTCGTCGTTATTAAGGTTGTTATTCTTCTGGTGAAAAATATGTGACCTGTAGCAAGGTGATACCAATGGTCAATACTCTAAAATTGCACATAGATAACTATACAACAACAGCTGAAAATGGAGCTAGTGAAACTGTACGAAGTTTTCTTACCAACATTCAGAAGGAGGTTCAGAAACGCTTTGGAAAGATTGAAGAAGTTATTATATATTATATTATATCTTTATATATAAAAATTCAGGCTCAGGGTGCGTCTGTAAATGTTCTAAAAACTTTTGAACCACTTATCCGATTGAGCTAATATTTTCAACATATATTCCTTAGGTCCAGAGTAAGGTTTACATGTCCCTAAAGTAGGGGGGAAGGGGTAAAATCATATATCTTGGTTTATGTTTGTTTGTTTACTCAAGAGGTGGCGAAAGAGTTTGTTTATCTTTTCCTTGAAACCGAAACTGGACTAACGAAAAAAACTTCCGTTTTTCTCCGGATGTGTAGTATTGTGTTTGCACATTTCAAGTAATGGCGAATTCGGCTGGCTGCTCCCAGAGTGCAAAGGGATTGCTCGAGTCACGTGATCAATCTGGCCGAGAGCATCAACAAATCTTGGAGCAGACGAACATTGTTTTAGCAGTGCTCCAAACTCGTCTTGAGGCAACGCACTCTAGCAATACTATTTTTATCCAAGGCAGCAATGTAAAATAATTATTAAATTAAGTAGTTTAAGTAAAAGGAATATATTTTAATAAATAGTAATGTGGATATTTTTCCTTTATAAATTCATAGAAAAAATAAAATAAAATTAATTTAAATAAAATAAAAAATATATAAAGGCCAATATTATACGAGATGGTTAAAGAAATTCAGGAGTTGAAGAAATTCAGGAGAAATACTTCAATATATATGTAATTTAAGTAATATTTATTTTATGCTTTCTATTAATTTATAAAGGAAAAATATCCACATAACTATTTATTATAATTATTAAATTACCGTTAATTTGATAATTAACCGTTAATTACTGTCAATTTTTATTCACAGAATGTAAATTTTTAACGAATGCTGTGTAATAAATCATGGATGAAAGGGAATGTTGAAAAAAAAGACAGCGAAAGTATATTTGTATTTTTTTAGCTCTTATTTCAAATACAGAAAATATATTGAAGTTATGAAATTAAAATATTTATAAGCTTTTTGACTGTCTATGTGGTTTCCCGTGAAATAAAAAATAAATAAATAAAATGTGAAAACTATTATTATTAATAGTGTATTATTTATTCATGCATTTATTATGTGGAATATTCATAATAAGTGCTTAGAGTACGAGCTCTAATTATAACAGAAAGATAGAACTTATATCTTCATCCGTATATGTATCGGCAATATTAACAAAATTCTCAATTTTTGAAATTTTTTTTCGGCCGTTCCGAATGTTGTGCCATTAACAAAGCCAAAACTTCGTCTTCTTCATCGGAAGAACTGTCAGATGAAGAGCTATCCAGCTAATTGTGAAAGAATTTCGTCGATTTCAGTCACTGAGGTAGCC
>JAHWFO010049492.1:0-10608 GCA_023313115.1 Rhysida immarginata
TTTTTTTCTCCGATTCTTCCAATTTCCAAAACCCCCTCATTGAAAGCCGCCATTGTGTCACCAACTCATTCGATGGTCATGAAAAACCTAATCGCCGATCCAGTCTGGGGTTCAGCCCGAATTCAAGCTGGTCGGGTTAGGGCTTGTCATCGGGGTGACGGTTTAATCGGCTCTGGAGACCTCGGGATGCATGGTGCCACCAGGGGATTTCACACAGATTGATGGCTGGCGCCTTTACGAGTAGTTGGAGTATTTTTTATCAGCATTTTTTGAAAAAACTCATACCTAATGGCCATCTCTACAGTAAATAACATTTGTTTTCGTGAAATATTCACGTGACCTCTGACCTGTAATCATAACACGACACTTGTGTGTTTCACCTCTATCGGAAACCTTGATTATACGTCAGTGGGTGATCACAAACTTAGACATCAGGTATTCTTTAGGGGCATGAGCTGTTGCTTTGTGCACAGAGAGAACTCTTTGCTTTGCTTTGTCTCTGCATAACAGAGATCCAAACAAATCAGAGAATTCGACTTTGTTGAAATTTTCCTAGTCCTCTATCAAGAGATTGAAAATTGGGCCGTATGTGTCATCTGTCTGAAGAATCGGAGAAGGAAATTTTAACAATTCGTCAAAAACATCCAAATGATTACAAATTCGGTTATACACTGTATAGCTAGGTAAGCAAAGTGCAAATATATGACACTGAGGCTGCAAAAATATTACATAGATTAGATGAAAAAAAGAAAAACCATAACAGAAAATCTTACTGAACACCCATTCAAACGATATAAATAACAATCATTGACTTTTCTCATTATCCTTGAATTTTCACTGAAACCCAAAAATTTCTGTTTAAAAAGTCGCACATGAGATAAAAATCGTGAAACAAAACTTGCATCCCCCAAAAAACTGTGAAAAATTCTTGCTTCCGTATAATCATGCGGTGAAAAAAAACTGCACGCAGTGCTAAGCTTTAAGCTGGAGAATGCCATAGAGTCGAAAATGCTGACTGGATAAAGTTGCATGTGCTGAAAAAATCGTCGATCAGAACTTGCATTCCTGAAAAATGACCGGAAAATTTTTTGTCAGGTCAGACTGGAAACAAAAGTCGCAAAAAACTTTTAAAGACAACGAAAAAAAGTGGAAAAAGAAAGTACGAAGGTGAAATACTTTATATGACTGTCAATGAGAGCTTAAGTGAAAACTGTCTTCCACTCAGAGCAAACGTGTTTCACGTACCTAGGGTGAATACGCTAAGAGTTTTTAGCGTGGTTTAGCGGGAGCATATATCTTATCACTTGCTGACTTAGGTGTTGGTCACCTCGGGGGATGTTATATTTAGATTACGTGATAACCCTTGCACTCGCAAATTTGCAGAAAGGAAACACTTTAACGAGGTGAAATACTAGTGAAACTAATGGGGTAACGTATTTCGTGTACTCTGAATGGAAATCGCAAAGATTTTTTTTAGTTTGGGTTAGTTCGCACGTTTATCGTAACAACACCTGACTTGATGACATCCAACGCAGTCAATGTTATACTTGACCAACGTGTTAACCATTGTGCACGCCTTTTCCAAACAGGAAACATTTTAATGAGGTGAAAAACCAGTCAAACTAACGCGAAAACGAATTTCATGTACCCTAACTTCAAGACGAGGAGTTTTTAGTTGGGTGAGCGCAAACTTAGCTAGTAGAGGTCGGCTACACTGTACATACCTTAAGGGCTAGACCTCACCCAAGTAGTGTGATAGCAGTTACGCACAAAATTGTTAATAGGTACCCACTGCATACACCTTCACGTATTCTGTTGAAGTAACGATAACAAGAAAGAAGATAAAAAACCATATGCTTCGTATTAAAAGTAAAAAAAGAAAAGTTGAATTGATATGTATACAAAAATGTTTGTACAAAGGCACTCGCAATCGCTGGGAAAACAGTGAACCACCTTCAACGTATTTGAACAATTAGCCACGTTGAGACTGAATAAAAAGCTTTACGTTCTTCACTACATGGTAATACTTGCATGCGTCAGGACATGAAAATTGAGGACACCGTCATTTTAGTACCTCAGAAAAACATTCAAAATTAATGTTAAAATGTAAAAATAATGAATGTATAAATATAGACAATTCAGTAACAATATCCATGAAAACCCTTATTTGACTGTGTCAATGAGAACATATGTGAAAACACCCCGGCACCACTGTCTCATTAGCAGCCTCGCGAGTCTGCATTGGAGTGCCTAGATAATAGACACCTCGGCTGTCATAGCATCATGGGTACAACATTTTAAAGTTATATTAAAGAGCCTGAAAAACTGGTGAATGAAAAATAAATTTCTACTGAAAGAGTATAATCAAGCAAATTTAGCCACGAATGCCTTGAAAAAGATTTATTCAACAGCATCAATGAGAGCTTATGTTATAACCCTTAGCAATCAGTCCTCTCTCTCATCAGGCACCACGAAGACGATCACCTGAAAAACCGAACAGGAATAAAGCACGCGAATCAGCCTTTATTCACTGTTTACTGACATTAACAAAAATCAATGCGATCAATAAACAAGATGAGCTTAGTAAGTTGTTGATGTACTTTTGGTAGAGATAAAACCGCACGATATGCGGAAAATGAAAGCCTTAAAATTACCCTTGTATTCTTCGGGATTGTGAAGTTTAGGTGTTCAATTTATACAAGCAACCATTGCACAGCACATTCTCATCAGGTACATATTGACAACTTCGAAGCACATTAAATTTGGTTTAAAGACCTCAGCAGATCAGGTGTAAAAGAATGAAAAATTCTGATAGAACACAGTCAACCGAATTCAACCTCAAATGATTGAAAAAAAATATCAATCAACGCTGTTGAGCACGAATACGTTAGCAACAGATCTTAAACAATGTTGTCGGTAAACACTTGTAGCTAAGTGAAGTGAACTTGAAAAAATTCATTGTATTTGAGAAGGTAAATTCAAAATTTTTACAAAATGGATTAGAATGGCAAACCTAGCAAATGAAACATGGAAACTGGCAACCACTCACATCTGTTACACAGCACTGTGATTATTATTATTTATACAAATACTTTATACAAATTGTAGTAATGATGAACTTGTGAAAATAAGTTATTGTAAGAATGACACATCAGTGTTTGCAAACAATGTAACCGTCACAGTGAAATAAAAACTTGTGATGTGAAAATAACGATTGACATTTGCCTTTAACCTCGTGTTTTCATTGAAAACCCAAAAATTTCAGTTTAAAATGTTGCATGTGAGGAAAAATTTGTGAAACAAAACTTGCATTCCCGAAAAAAACTGAAAAATTCTTGCGAAAAATCACGCGATGAAAAAAAAACTGCACCCAGTGCTAAGCTTTAAGCTGGAGAATGCCATAGAACCGAAAACGATGATGGGATTTTTCTGCAAGTACAGAAAAACGCGGTTCAAAAACCGCATTGCTGCCAAATGACTGGAAAATTTCCTGTCAAACGCAGGACAATCAGGAGAAAAAATTCGCAAACAACATTTAATGACATCAAAAACAGTAAAAAACAGAGGTAAAAGAAAAAGAAAAACGAGGATTGCCTTAACACTGTGTGTACAATGGGTTAAAAGTGGGGATTGAATGAAAAATGTGGGCACTAGAGTCAAAGAGAAACGAGCTCAGATCACCACTCGAGCAGTGAATGAAAACCTGATCTCAATCCACTGGCCTGTGTAGGGCACACAGTCAAGTTACAGTAAAAAGTCGTTGTGAATTTTTAACCTAAATTAAACCTAAAACTCGTATAGAATGCTGCCAACATTGCATGAACTATGCTTGCACTTAAAAAGAGTAAACCTTGAGAGACAAAATTATTTAAAACAAACAACAAACTGAGCAATCAGAATGCAAAAAAATCACAGAGAGTAGAAGAAAGTTAAACATTCTTTGCGAGAAACTGTATTTATAAAAGTTTGCGATGTCAATTGTCAACCCTCTAAAACTTCGGGTCAGAATTGTCAGTAGTCAATTGAAACAATGTACCCATTATCAGTAAATTAAAAAACAAAATACCCCTTGAAATAGAAGTAGTTTTATTTAGAAGAAAACGTATAAGGGAATGGAAAAAACTTGGTTGTCTGAGAAACAATAGTTAATTAGTAATTAGGCAATCGAAATGAGTGTGCCAGTCATCTTAGCAACCCCCAATTTCCTTGTTATATATACCGGTCCAAGAGTTTTATATATTATGAAACAAAATCACATAAGTGCGTTTTGCTAGTGCATCAGGACTCCCTTGCCTGTCACAGTGGTACTGGTGCTTCACTGTAAGGCACTCTTCAGGACAGGGATGTCTCACTGCATGACATAACTAAGTATTAGGAAATTAATATTATTTTCAGCCTCAGGACATCGGAACATGTCTGCAATCACGTGATTAATCAAGAAGATGTCATCAGCCAGATGAGTGACCACAACCAGGCATGGAAGCTCGATCAAAAAGTAATCCAACCCCAGTGGAGATACCCAAATCAAAGAAAATCAAAGGTAAATAAAAAATTAATTAATTAACCCATATTAATTAAAGGTAATTAAAACATTACCAATCCCATGTTAGCAGTCACGTGAGCCAGAACACAGAGCGTCAGCAGTGTTTCAGTGGAAATGGAATGTGGAGGGGTAGGGCCAGCAGGAATGGAATGTGACGGCGACACCCTTGATCTTTTGCACACCTTAGGGTGTGACCAAGTGCAAAATTGTGGGGACACCCCTCCACATTCCAAAGAACCAGGATACGGACACACCTGAGGGTTAGCCAGCTGTAAAAAAGGTTCGGGACACCCCCTCGACATTCCAAAGGGACTATATCTGGGGGTCTTCTGCTTCTCAGTTATCGTTCATCTTCGGACGCATGTTTTTTGCTTAGAATCGCATATTCCATCACCTTTATCATTTTGGTCATGAAATTTAACAACATGAAATTTAACGAAATCCGTATGTACAAGAAAGGTCTCCTATAAAAAAAAAGTTAAAACAATAAAGTATTATCTTGTTGCATCCCTAGTCACAAGGCAAAAAAAGAGCGGGTCGATAGAGCTGCCAGTAGTTGACCAAACAACCAAATTCCAAACAACCAACAATAAAATATTATTTCCTGACCAAAATGATAGAAAAAAAATATTATTTTAATTCATAATTAATTTGTTAAAATTCTAGTTTATAATTACGATATTAAATATACAAAACAATTTACATAATTATATAAATAATTCATCATTTAATGTTGTGCAGATTATTAATGAAATTCTTGTAGATTATTCGAAAGAAAAATTTGAAACTTAATTTTTGAGAAAAACATGTGATTGAAGAGGATCATGAAGTTATTTCTAGATTCTGAATTTAAGTTCTGGAAATTCACTATGGGAAGATGTTATAAAATAAATGGAATAAAAAATTATCTTTCCTAACTTTTCAATTCACTTACTGTATTCTTTTTGAATTGAAATCATCCTGAAGAAAATATTGCCTGTGTTAACGAGGACTTCACAAAGTTTGTAAGACCACAGACGACTCATGGGTCGCTTGTTGATGAGAATGATATTCTTACCTCGAACGCCAGCACAATCTATACTTCCAGTAAATAATTTTTGTTTCGTTCCACTGTCTACAAGAGAAATATCCGTTTTTACATTATTAGTTTTTATAATAATGAAGAGGTTTAATGATATTAATCGTGTAAAATAAAATTGGAAAGAAAGTTTTCAACGAAATACACCCATCCCTCAGTGGGCACTACCATGATATAGTGGATTGATACTAAGGATTATCTATATCAAACAGGCTTTATCTGAGAGTTAGAATACAGGTATCCGGTTGACTGTGGACCCCTCAGGTAACGGTATTTTAAAAGCCTCTAGTGTAATGAGAATATCTATCTGCGTGTTTGCCGTGCACGGCAAACCGACTTCTAGGCATACGAGTCCTGATGGTTGAGGGCCCTGAATGAATAAAATTAAACAAAACACTCCCTAAATTTCAACCTTTCATGACGCTCGAAACAAAGAGAGAAAAGGATCTCGGGATAATTATTCAGTCAGCACTCGCGATGATGCATAGCTACCCAACTCAACCAGGAATAGATGAGAAATGCCAGATGGAAATTCAGTCGAATTCTCACAACTCCCCCTGGAACAACCATTCGAGGTTTAGGCATTCCTTTCGTGGAAAAAAGTTTCACAAGATTACGTCAAAGAATGTGCTGGTGGAGCAACCTGACGTCGAATTACGTCACTGGAATAAACTACTGTATTTGTTCCACTCACTTATACACCATTTTCTTCTGCAAGATTCAAGAACATCTTTTTCTAATGCATATTTTAATATCAGCTATCTCGAAGAACGACCGACTTTTGTGTCAGCTCCTCAGTTTTGCTTTGACAGTGGATTTAGGACATGATATTTTTTATCAAATACACACATTCATCCGATAATTTATTAGATATACAAATTCATTAGATATCCATTTCTACTCTTTTTTTTTTTTTACCATTACTGTAAAAAATTTAAAGAATGTAAATTTTATATCAGAAATTACCAGAACAATCGGTGTATGGGCGGAAGGGGAATGATCAGAAATTACCACTGTGGCATTTAGTGATTGTTTTGTTTAATTTTATTCAATTTTTCACTAATACAAGTATTAAAAAGGAGTCATCTCATGCGTTTTTTGTTCTACACGTGAATATTCCAATGTTTGGTGTCCAGAAGGTGTTCCATACTTGGACTTTCTGGCCCGTTTTACAAGTTTTATGCTATTGTTTTCTTGATATAAAGAGTGGATTTCTACTAAATTGCTACCGCTCTACAACTCTGTAATTGGAAATTTTTCTCTCTCTATCATAGCTCAAAAGTTAGTTTTCGTAACTTCTCAGCGCTTACACTAGGGGCACTGTGAATACTTTTATTCAAGCGGGCATGGCTGCTTTCCTATAGAAAGACCTGACTTTTATAGCTCTAAGATCTTTTATTCTAAAGTTATTCGACTGTTTCGGGAATTTCCTTTACACCCCGTATATGGGTATTTAATGTGCCTATAAAATCTGTGAATATGAATTTTGGCACAAATTTTTTTTATAATCGATATGTTGTTGGATATAGATGTTACCTATATTTGTTTCGGTTCGGAATTTTATCACTCCATGATGTTCCCTAGTTAATTAATATTTACAATATCGTCTATACATCTCCTCTTCATGTGACGGTTAACTTGAATTTTAATAAAATCAACATGTTCCACGTTATAATTCATTAAAAATTTTATTTATATTATTTGCATTTTGTGAAAAATTCTTTCGTGATTGATGAAAACTGGATTCATTATTAAAATCTGCATACCAAAATTAGGGGGCGTGTCCGGAAAGTAAGGTTATAATCCCTGTAGGCGGTCAAGTAATATTTTAATGCGTAAGTGGGCTATACTGGCTTTACTTATTAGCCTTTCACTTCCCTCTCGCGGCCGTTCCTCATTGCTACGTGTTTCTAGTTTGAGTAGCACGTGTTTACAATGGCTGTGTCGATTTAAAATCCCGTCTGACATTTTTTTCTAAGCACAAAGTAAGCGCCCAGCGGATATTCACAAAGCACTTGTTCCCAGCACAAGCCTAACCAGCCAATAGGTCCGGTGGTGAATTGCACCACCACACATTCTTGAAAAACCGCCCATACCATACAAAACTTGTATCCACTAGATAACAAATACCTTGTGAAGAACAGCAGACAACTCATGGAAAACCCTAGCAAACTAAAATTCGAAGATCACTACAAATTCATATCGTTAGATGTGGTAAATTTTTACACAATCATTCCATTCCGAGAGATCATAGACATAATTATACAGCGTCTCACATATTGTGGCATTCTATGCTAGATTATTGTTTTGGACGAATCTATGACTGACGCAAACCGAATCATGAACACCTTCAATGGCTTCCACCCTAATATGTCCAATACAATGGAGGAGGAAGTAGAGAGAAAAATAGACTTCCTAGACACAACTATTCGGAGAAAGGAAGGCAGTAATAGACTGGACTTCAAAATATATCGTAAACCCACCACTACTGACAACATCATAAATTTTGAATCAAATCACCCGCCACAACACAAAGCAGCTGCCCTAAGATACTACTTCATCTGGACATATCATACTCCAGGGACAGAAAAGAAGAGATTCATCTCGCATATGAATCACCAGAAGAAATTCCTTCCCCGACGCTGTCACGCACTCAATATATAATCGGACAAAATGCGACTCCGACATTAAACAGGGCCCTGTGACCGGTCGTAAGTACACGGCTTTCACATACATTGGAAAGGATATCCAGTGTCTTTCGTGATAGAGGCGTTAAGATCGCCTTCAGGAAAAGGTATAAATGTAGATATCTTTTGAATTCGACAGAACAACGACCAAACCCGGAGGATACTGTTTTGGCTTGTGGAGTTTACATGCTCACATGACCTACATATGGATGCTTTTATGTCGGTTCGACGAAAAGATCCTTCAAGGAAAGATTCAACGAGCATCGTAGGACATGGATCAATGGCGATGGAAAGTTGACCTTTACGGACCACCTCATCAAGAAGAAGTACCACCCATTGCACCCATGCACGAGATCATGAGGATCCTGAAGTTTGAAAAGGACAACAAGAGAATATTGACGTATGAAGCACTGAAGATCAGGAAATGCACAACAACCGACGGTGGTAGGCTCCTCAACAATCAGAAAAGCTTCGAAAAAAATCCGGTTTTAGACGTTGTGAACGACATCATAAACAGGAAGAAGCGAACTCCTTGCTCTGAAGACCGTATATAATCACTTAAAAATGATTTAATTGCTATTTAAAGGAACACTGAAAACACGAGAGACGGCTGAACTTAATTTGAAAATTCTCATGTGGATTAGTGTTTTCAGTGTTCCTTTAATTAGTATACTGGTGTCTACAGTTTTTGGCTTTTATTGTTTAAGGGTTTAATTGCTGAAGACTGAACCTGAACGTAGGGAAATGCAAGGCAATGTACCGGGTGGGCAAGAAATAACGTGAGGTGTTCAGAGTTCGTTAGCGGGAATTCTATTAGGCCAAATGCAGTACATTTTGGTGTATATACTTAGTGGAACATGCAGTTTCGATTTCTGCAAAAAAAAAAAAATAGTACCAAAAGTCGCCATAGGGGGCGCTTATTTCAAGAAAACAATGAATACATTTGCATAAGCGCGTTCCATGTTGAGCAATCATGACAATAAAAGGCAGGGCTGAGGATTTCCCATCATTCACGAACGAATGGCCTGACGATGACGCTTACTCTACCTGACCGGGCGTTATTAGTTAAGTTGTTTTATCAGAAAAGCGACAATGCAAGTGCTGCCCTTCGTGAATTCCGGCGATTGAAAACGTTACGAAGAGGACCGATGAGCATTACTAACTTACGGAAAATGATTGAACGATTTGAATCTACCGGAACTCTAGGAGTGCAACCAGGCCGGGGACGCAAACGAATCAGGCAGCAACACGTTGAAGAAGTTGCAACTGCTATTGTGGAACAGGAGATGACTACTGTGCAGGGTACCAGCAGTGCACACGCAATAGCACGCCAAACAGATATCCCATATTCGACGGTGAGGAAAATACCGGTATTGCATAAGATATTGACATTTTATCTCTATAAACTCACACCTGTTCAACAATTACATCCTGGAGATGAACGTACCCGAACTGACTTTTAGTTGAGATTTTTAGCACGTATGGAAGTGGATGATGCATGCCATGGAAAATTTTATGCCGTGATGAGGCACATTTTTATTTGAATGGTGTGGGGGTGGCAGTTACTGGGTCTTTAGAACTATGGCAACATATGGCATGTCATATATCATTCGATCGGAAATGATGAGAAACGAAAGAAGATAGAGCTCGTTTACACTTTCTGAATACTAGGTTCGAGAAAACCCAAATACCCACAACTGCCGTATTTGGGCTGCATCAAATCCACAAGTGTGTCTGCTAACTCCTATGCATTCACCGAAACTAACAATATGGTGCGGCTTTACTGCTTCTTTCATCATCGGCCCGTACTTTTTTGAAGAAATCCGTTCCCGTGGACCAGTGACTTGTTCCGTCAATTCTGCCAGGTATGCCGATATGCTTGAGAATTTTGTGATACCACGATTGCAGGAAAAGGGTTGTCTGGATTCTACCATTTTTATGCAGGATGGTGCGCCACCACACATCGGACATCAGGTGCAGCAGATCTTGCGAGAACGTTTTTCAGACAACAGAATAATTAGTCGTGCATTTCCCATGGTATGGCCACCCAGATCACCTGATCTCAACCCTTGTGATTTTTGGTTATGGGGATATTTGAAAAGCCTTGTGTATCAAGCACATGTTCCTGACCTCTCAACCTTAAAGGATCAAATAACGTTACATATCAGACTAATTAATGCAGATTATGCTGCGAGCTGCCGTAGAAAATGTCGTGTACCGTATGCAGCTATTGGAACAGCACACTGGTGGTCAAATTGAAACACATTTGTAATTAAAAATAAAACATTGTTTATTGTTGT
>JAHWFO010049493.1:0-16021 GCA_023313115.1 Rhysida immarginata
TTGACATATTACATGCCATATCTTAGCAGTGAATATTTCCGATGGTGAAATAGTGGTATCTTGAGTACAGATACCCCTTAATAAATTTAAACCATTTTCAAATTTTGTATTTAATCTTGTATATTCATTCATAGCAGATCGTTCAGAGTCGTTTGATATATTACTTGCCATATCTTAGCACTGAAAAATTCCAGTGGTACAATAGTGGTATCGTTTGCACAGGTACCCCTGAATAAATATCGACCATCTTCGAACTTTGTAATTATTCTTATTTATTCGTTCATAACTGGTCCTTCCGAATCGTTTGATATATTACAAGCTAAATCTTAGCAGTGAACATTTTTGAGTGTGCCATGAGGGTACCATTAGAGCAAATGCCATTGTATTGATTACAACCACCTTTTAATTGCTTCATGCGCCGAACCATATTTATCAATTGGAGAAAGCAGTAATTAATAACCGCTTATAGCTACTCGTGACGATTTGTTTGATATATTACTTATGCTCGGTTCACACTGGACCAGCAAGGTGGCAAATCGGCGAGGCGGCACCCGTGGACGCATGCGCACTACGCCTAAGGCCAACAAGAAATAGGTCAAGTCCGCTCTCAACGGGATAAGGCTCATTCAATCACGTTCCGCTACTGGAGCACGTGCTCAAAAGAATGATAGCGAATCACAATTTTATGGCCCCAATTTTATGGTGAAATAGAATAAAGAGAATTCATTTTTATTTTGTAAATGTGAAAATATAAATTGCTATTGTCCTTTAGCTTTTTACATCGTTAAATAGATATGTTTGGTTAAATTTTATATAGGTAATTTAGATTGCAATTAGCAAATTGGATATAGCAAATTGCGGATACAAGAAATTTCTATGGACCGTGAAGTTCGTCCTAAGTTTGACTGCAATAACTTAAGCTCGAAACGACGCCGCCAGTATATTTCTCCTCCCTTGCCGCTTCTCTCCTGCCTGTCCAGTGGGAGCAACTTGCGCGGGCGGCAGATGAGGCAGGAGGAGTGAAGCAGAAAAAGACGCTTCGCTGATTTACCGCCTTGCCTGCCGAATGTTGATAAACTTCTTGAATTATATATATTTTATATTTTTAAATCATCGTAATCCAAAATGTCCATCCAAAGCTTGTATGGCCTCAGGCCGACGAGTTGGGTCTCTGGATGGACCTAGATTAACGACAGAAGATTTGATCAGTGAAGTTAAAAAATCCATTAAGGATAGTCCTAATTTTATTCCCCCAAATTTAGCATCCTCACTTATTATTAAAAACCCTACCTTACCCCGGTTATATGGCTTGCCTAAAATACACAAACCCGGGAACAAATTACGCCCGATAGTGTCGAACATAGACTCACCGACCTATCGTCTTTCAAAATTTTTAGCGAATTTTTTAAAAACTCTTAAACTTTCGGATTTTGACAGTTCTATCAAAAACAGCGTAGATCTAGTTAACAAGTTAAAACATAGGAGAATTAAAGAAGGAGAAATCTTGGTATCTTTTGATATAATTTCATTATTTCCAAGCATCCCCATGCCAGAAACTATCGATTTTCTTAATAATATTCTGGGAAAAAACAAGGTTCCACCTAAGGTCCATGAAGAATGTTTAACACTAACCAGATTGTGTAGTAAAAGTAACATTTTCAGATTTCAAGACAAGGTCTATAGAATGGTTGGAGGCACCCCAATGGGCTCATGCCTTAGCCCTATCCTAGCCGAGGTTTTTCTGAAAAGTTTCGAGGACATCCTCAAAACTTCTAATTTTTATTTCCCAGAATGTTGGTTTAGATATGTCGATGATATATTCACGATATTCGATACAAAAATATGCGATATCGATACTTTTATCATTCATTTAAACAGTTTTTTCCCCACAGTACAGTTCACTTTTGAAGTGGAAAAAGACCAAAAACTGCCATTCCTTGACGTCACAATCATCAGAAATCTAGATCACCTGGAATTCGAAGTTTACCGGAAACCATCAAACAGCCTTAATTACATCACCAGCGACTCGAGCCATCCCTGGAACCAGAAGATGTCCACTTTCATTTCCATGTTGGACAGAGCCATAAATATCCCACTCAATCAAGAACGATTCAATCAAGAAATTTCCCTTATTCAGGACATCGCAACAAAGAACGGTTACAGCAGACGCACCATCACAGACCTACTTAGAAAAAGACGATACAAAAAATTCATACAGGATATCACCACCATGGAAACAACCGGGAAAAAGGGAAGAACCATCTCATTACCTTACAACAAACAACTAATCAGAGGCCTCAGCACAGTTTTTAAATCTTTTGATCTTTCTATTTCTTACAGTAACCCTAACCAAGCCAAGAACATTTTCCCCAACCCAAAAGACAAAATACCGCCACTTCTCAGGTCAGGAATCTATATAATAGAGTGTGCCCAATGCCCTATGTTTTACAAAGGGCAAACGGTGCGAAACATCGAAACCAGATATAAAGAACATATGGGACACAGGAAGAATGGAAGAAGCAGCCAGTCCTCCGTAGCAAAACATTCAATCGATACAGGCCACGATTTTCCTAGCAACAATGTACATTTGATAAAGTCAATAAACAAGAAACACCTACTGGATGCTTTTGAAAGCATTGCTATCCAACAATCGGATAGTAATTTATTACTTAACCTAGATAGAGGCCCGATCAGCGACTCCCCTCTAATTCGGTGGTTGACCCAAGTAACCAATCAGAGAAAATGATTCTTATGCCTTTTCTTTTATTGGTTGTTGTTCCTTATAAATACTCAGCTGTTTCAAGACACAGGCAGTTCTCTCAATTTTTTTTTGAGGTGCTCCTGGGCTGCTGAATGATGGAAGCAATTGCTTCCGAAAAGTACTTCCAGTTAGTGGTGTGCGATGGTTTAAAAACCACCATCGGTGGCACCACCGATGGTATGAACCATCATCGAAACACAACCGATGGGCACAGGAAACCATCGATGGGTTCAGAATCACCATCGATGGGTTCAGAATCACCATCGATGGATTCAGAAATACCATCGATGGTTCTTTTAATTTTTTTATCTCAATAAAATAGCATAAAATCACATAGATAAAGCTTAGACTACAACAGACATTTTATTACTGATAATTTGACAAATGTAAAAGTTGGGTTTAACAAAATTTATGCAAGACATTCAAAGGCATCGATTGTAAAACCAACAATTTCTCCAAATGCTTTGGACTTAACATGGTCCTTTTTTTTCCAATGGTGCAACCTGCTTTTGAAAAAAGTCTTTGTGCAGGCACAGATGTTGCTGGTGGCGTTAAAAATCTCTGGGCCATCATTCTAAATGCAATATTTCCGTGCATCATCTTCCATGCATGCAGTGGATTACTATTATGAGGAGTCAGTGGCAATCTGTAGTACAATCTGATACTCTCTGACACTTCTCACCTTATTTATCTGGTATAAAGCACCAATGGGAGGCCAGCGGCAAATCTCGAAACCGCATTGGTCGTCTCGTCTAGTGATTTGACTTAACCAACCATTTACCATCGAAGTACAATCGAAATTTCCATCGATGGTTTGTAAACCACCATCGCTGGCAATCGGTGTTTTATAAAAATCGTTCGATGGTTGAAAACCATCGAAATTTCGATTGATCGACGAACAAAACCATCGATGGATCGATGGTTTTCGATGGATCGCACACCACTACTTCCAGTATCAGGTTGTATATTTTCAATCTAATATCGTTGTGGTGAAAGAGTTTTTTATTTCTTAGTTTACCATTACAATTATCCACACTTGTCTTTTTTATTATTTATTTAAGACCATATATATTATTCAACCATTCACTTATACATATGACTGAAACATGCTCATATAAAAATCTAATTCATTCACTCTTAGGGTACGCGCGATTAAAAAGTTGGAGGATGAAATACTTGCTCGAGAAAAAAATTGTTCACGCTATATTCACGCGCACACTATCTTCTAAATAGTTGCTGGTGATTCACAAAATACGCTCAAATCCTTTTCATTTCAAGATGGATATCGAGCAAAACCTTAAAGCCAAAATGAGATAGGTAAATAAAGTAAAAAAAAAAATACACAAATTTAATCTGTAAAAAATTAATAAAATAAAATTGAAGTATAATAAATAAAATAAATCAAAATAAAGTAAATAAAATAAAATAGTTAAAATAGAATAAAATATATAATAAAAATTAAAAAAATAAAACAAATAAAATAAAAATAAAATAAAAAAGGATAAATTAAATAAATATAAAAATAAGAATAAAATTAAAGCATTTTAAAATAAAATAAAATTATTCAGAGAAAATAAACAGTTAATCGTAATAAAATAAATAAATTAATAAATGAAAAAAAATTAAAATAAAAAAATTGGTAATAAAAATATAAAATAAAAACATATAAAAGCTAAATAAATAAAATAAAAATAAAATAAAATATAATAAAAATATATTTTAGGAAACTTCTATTAAATATAAATTAATACATAATTATGCTAAACATATAATAGTTTATGAAAAACCTCATTAATATACTTTATCAACCTTTAAAAATAATCAAAATAAGAATAATAAAATCTTGTAAACATTCCAAGGAGGAGCTTTAGCAGTGAAGCAGAAATTTATGCGTTTATTAAAAATAAATTAATCCCCCTCATAATAAAATAAAACGTGTAGGATAAGGCAAGTCATCTATTTTTACCCTTTTATTTGCACTTGTTTCCTCTCCCCACCTTTTTGGACATGCTGGCAGACGCACTAACTAAACCTTTACCTGCCCCTGCTTTGGATTTGTTATCCTTATCTCAGCAGGATAAGCAATTATTTATATTCCATTACTTAACTCATTAGTTTGCTGGCCTACATGAGGGTATTTACAAAGTTTATCTTGTTCCTCTAAACTTCTTAATTGCAAAGTTATTTACTTCGCGGGATGAGAGGGGTTCTAAACGCAATATTTTTTGTTAAATGACTTTACCTTTAAAATCATAAAAGGATATTTTTTGGGCTTGTTCTTACCTTACGTGAAGGCAGTAACTACATTTGTTTTTTTACTACGTGATATGTATTTTTTTTATTAACGTATTGTACGTTTAATATACATTTTAATTGTGGTACTTTTTGTCTTCTTTTGCTAAAAAAAAGCAAAACGTACTGTGTGCGCACACAAATGAAAGGAAATAATAAAGGCATAAATGTTTATTTGTTTATTGTAACTTAGACAATTTTTTTTTGAATCTGTATATGCAACGTCAGTACCTAAACTTCTATCTGTACAAATGACCGTCATTTTTTTTGTGTGCAAGAAAATTACAGGGGGCTTTGTTCGGGAAAACTCAGATTTTTTATGTAAAAATAGATATAATTTTATTTGTAATTAATTATTCTATTTGTTCTATTCTTTAAGTTTTTTTTACTGTTTTGCAGACAGTGATTGTTGAGTATATATTGTTCTAATAAATGTTAATTAAAAAATCTCCACGTGATTATCACTGTCTGCAGCTAGTTGTCCCTCGCGAATAATTTTCATGATCACGAGGATGTGTGTCCCACTATTGTTGATGTTCTTTCCGTGGTTACTGTTTTATTTATTTCAGACAGACCACATCCAGCTTCTGGCTTGACCAGTCGTCCCTCCTTCTGGTCCTCCACGTCCTTCTTAGCCTGCAGCATGGCGTTCAACTTCCATTTATCATTTTCATTCCAATGTTCTGCAAATTACTCCTGCCCTGCCATTCGATGTTTAGTTTCTTATTGAATTTCTCACTTTCTCGCGGCAGCCATGATTCTTTACCGAGGTTTACCCATAAGGTAATAATGAAATTTCTTTTGATGCTATTTCAACAATAACGCGCATAAGGGACGCCATGCTGCACATTTTCAATCTTATTCCCCATTAATAATTAATTATTATTTTGCAGTCTTTCTTTAGACATTAAATGGGAATTTGAAATTTCTTTTCCTTATTCTTTATAAGGAATTGGTCTGTCTCAATTCTTTTTTATATTTAAAGTTAATTCGCAAAATGTAGCGATTAATATTTCTCGTTACAGTGTTTTGCTGCATTTAACGTACATTTAAGTATTTCTTTATTTTATTCCGAGAAATATTTTCTTTAGTAATTAAGATCGCAATGCCTATTCCTCAATTAAATCATATTGTATAGAACATTCTTTTGTACAGAATTTTTGTATTTTATAAATAAATATTGCAATTTTTAAACCAAAATAAAATTCTTTTAACGAGCCACGTTTACTCTTAAGTTTTGGGGTTCTTTCTTTTAAAGTACCACCCATTAAATTCTATTTATTTTGCTTCCCCCTCTGAACACATGCCATATGTTCCCATAGTTGTAAAGACTAAGTAACTGCCACCCCCACATTTCCGACCCCATTGGGACAATTTGCGTAAAACTTCATAGTTATGTTGATCTTGCTATGAGGAATCTGTATATCGAATTTCACTCCTTTACACGCATAGATATGCGTAGACCTTTTGGTCCCCTCTAATTTCCGCCCCCGAAACTCCGACCCCAGTCACTGGCTGTGTACCAATCAAAATCGAACTAAATAGTGAAGATGCACATGCCTATAGTAGGCTACATTGCGAATTTCAACCTTCTACCTCAAAAATCCGGAAATTATGAAGGGAACGGACGGACATTGTGAAAACAATAACTAGTTCCATTCTTCCGGTACTTAATGTTTGAAACAGTTGCTTGAAAACAAAAAATTTGATTTAAAAAAAAAAAATTTTTTTTTTTTCAATCCTGCAGGCTGTGTAAACAGATATCATGGTTTTGATAATAGACCATTCGAACAAAATTAAATTTCTGCGGGACTCGCAGGTCACTTTGGAGGTTTCGATTACAGAAACAGATATCATATTTTTGAAAACAGTCCGTTTGCACAAAATTCAATATTTATTCGCAATCTCCATCGCGCATGATTTGCACAATATGCACCCTGCGGGCTGTTCAGCATCGCTCGGTGCGTTTCGTGCACCCTGTTCTTCATGCCAGTGCTTTTAGTTGTCATGCGTTTTGTGTGTTCGTGCGGGCAGGAATCACACAAGCCAGAGGCGGAGAAGCAATGAGGAAACCGAAACAGATCAATCAAAATTGAAACAGCGACTGTAGACGAAGCAAAATTAACAGTGACTGAAATCAATTTTCTCGACTTCCTCCATAACAATTTCAGGCAAATCATCGTCAGCGCGGGTTTCGTCGACACCAGTTACAGGAGGCTTATTTACAATAGGCACCGTGCAAGCGAGAAGTGGGCGAACTCTGGTGAGCATTTCGGGCGTAAGCATCGGGAGAGGGCTTTATTCACTTTACTGTCTGAATAACAGTCATTCGTGATAATGCATGTAAGTTCTATTCTTGCAAACTTTAGTGCCCCCCCCCCCCTAATAAAAACCTAGTATTATAGTTTGGATATTAAAAGATTTTATTTTGATTATTTTTGATACAGCAATTGTTTAATAAAATGTTCGAAATAAAACTTTTCTATTTTTGGGATTGTTTCTAGTAAAAAATTTCTATCATATTTTACATTCACGATGATGGCGTCCTTACAAGAATAAATGTACAGTTCGCATTCTTTTAGACCCGTAACAAATAAGGACATCTATATATTTGAGTGTTTCTTTTTCAGTTGCCACTCTTTGTCAATATAAATAAATAATTTACATGTGATAGAGTTCCATCAATAATGTTTTCATCTTTCCTTGAAAAGGGACATTTTATTTCCAGAAGTTTAAATCCATCTTTGCTGTTGATGATTCCGTCAGGGCTGTAACATAACCAATGAAATGATGGATGAATGACCAACCCTATTGTTTCCACCCGTTGATTCGTTTTAAAATTAAAGCTCGATCTTGCTGCAGGTTCCATGTTGAGTCCGTATCTTGTTGCATGTAAGCCATTAAATTTAGAATTTAGCTGAGTACACAGTCTTTCGAAATTCGATTTTCGTGTGATCACTTTGTGGCATTTCGAACTTGAAATCCTTACTTGTCGTAGATTATGCCACAGCTGCATTTTGCTTTGATCGTTGGTTTCAATGGCATAATGGACAATTTCATAATAAGTCAGTTTAATTTTTGCATCGTAAAAAGCTTTTTCATTATCTTGAAGCAAGTATGATTTTCGTTTAAAAATAAGCTTGTTGTTATTTTGAATTAAGTCGTAAGAACAGTAGTTGCTATCGTTGATAGACCTGTTCTTTAGAAGTGTTTCGAAAAGTGACTTCTTTCCTTCCAAGACAACAGAATGTATCACTGTTCGAAGAATTTCTTCTCATTCTGTAACTATCGAGCTACTCGAATTTGTTTGCGTGATAAAACGGACAATCAATACCCGGGAATATCTTCATAATAGTTTCTGGTGTCATTACTTCTTCCCTTAATGTGGCGAAATCATTTTTCGAAAAGAGGTCTACAAGTTTCTTCCCCTTAGCATACGTTTCCTTGACGTTTGGGATTCCCCATTGTTGAGCAACAGTAGTGACCGATTCATCTGGCTGATTGTTAATATATTCGTATGTAGCAGCAACATGCTTAAAGTTCCCAATTATCCCTCCTCTACATGAGCAGTGAGCTTTCGTTATTCCACGTTCTTGTGAAATCTTCGAATGAATAAAAATTACTATTAAAATCTTATATGAGGAGCTATCAGAAAGTAACGCGATTTATTTTTTTCAAAGAAAATTACAAAACATACAGGTAAAAAACTAAGTGCGGCTGAAACTACAAGTCTTTATCTATTTTTCCACACAGGCACCTTGACTATTTTTCTATCCCAACGCTGCACCAGTTTCAGAAAACCCCGCTCATAGAACTCCGTTGGATGTGAATACAGCCAATGGTGCAAGGCAGATTTGAGTTCGTCAGTCTCGAACCTCTCACCTCCCAGAAATCTCTTCATGGGACCATAGAGGTAGTAGTCCGAGTGCCAAGGGCATTAAGTCCGGACTGTAGGTTGGGTGGTCCAGAACCTCCCAACCGAAACGGACCAGTTTTGATTAGACGACGTTGACCCTTTGCGGGGTGCGTTTTCATGAAGAAGTCGAGCATCGTTTCCTCTTTCTAGTCACTTATCCCGAATATTCGTAAAAGCAAAACTGGTGTGTTTCGGGTGGGAGGTTCTGGACCACCTAGCCTACAGTCCTGATTTAGCGCCCTCGGACTACCACTTCTTTGATTCCATGAAGTGATTTCTGGATGGTCATATGTTTGAGAGTGACGAGGAACTCAAATCTGCCGTGCGCCATTGGCTGTATTCACAACCGACGGAGTTCTGTGAGCGGGGTTTTCTGAAACTGGTGCAGCTTTGGGATAAATACCTAAATCGTCAAAGTGTCAATGTGAAAAAGTAGATAAAAAGCCGTGCACTTAGTTGTTTACCTGTATTTTTTTAATTTTCTTTAAAAAAAATAAATAAATGGCGTTACTTTCTGATATCGCCTGGTATCATTATTCAGGACAGCCGCGTGGGAGACGCTATATCGCCATGATAATTGCAGTAATAGAAACTTTTTTATCATTATAATTTCAAATAAATAAAAAAAAAACAAAAAAGGTATCTGAGGCTCAAAATATTGATTAGAGGCACTAGAATTTATTTTGCACAAAGGCGTCCACGCGACGGAAACGAACATTTTTAAAGACATAAGAATAGAAATTAACTTTTTAAATTTATAATCTACTTACGAATAATGTTATCTCATAATGTGGCTTATTAACATTCGTTTGCGGCAAGCATTTAGCTTTTATAACGCTATGATTTTCATAAACTTCTTCTTTCACGTCGCTCACGTGTTTGGCTTGAAACAAACGTTTTCCCTTAAAAACAGTACTGGGTCTACATGCTAAGCAATCAATTGGTCTAAATCCACAATATCTGATTTGTTTTAATTCATCCATTAATGTTTTTTATTTTTAAATCTCAGTTAACTGCAAGCGCGCTAATGTATCAAAATGCGAGAAAGCTTTCATCTCTCCCGATGTTAATGCAATTTTCCGCCACCAGGCCAATGCTCACTAGCGCCGCGTGCGTTGTGCACGGTGCCTATAGTTTGCATATATAAAGCAATGACGCAGTTGATACATTTCTATCACTGTTCGCCATTTGCTAAAAATGCGGGTTTATCGCCAACGCTCTGTACTTCTTGGGGCTGCTAAACTCAACGTTTCTGGCCGTTTAAGACAATACGCCAACCTATGTAAAAAGAAATCATGTTTTTGATAGCAGTCCATTTGCAAAATTTCAATGTTTAATTTAAAAGTAAAATTAAATTTCATTGGAATTGGAATTTATCTGAAAATTTTTTCATTTCTTTAGATGGAGTATTTTTGTTTGACGAATGTGGCAACTCTTAACTCCGGTTTTGATACCCTTTGAAGGTGGCAAGTTAGGGACTTGGTTTTTTCCTTTTCGTATTGGTTGTTGTTTAGTTTTTGTACTTGGCCTGCAGTTTTTGTACTTCTTTTTTGCTCTCTTTCTCCGCTGTGAGGTCTACGTGAGCGGAGCCGCGGGAACAACTAATTTATAAATAAAACGACATTTATTTGGATTTGCTCACTAAATTTAATTCAAAGGGGGTCTCATCATGGGATAAAGAAAAAATTGTTACCCTGCTAGGGTTTTAAATAATTAAACTTTTTATTAAATAATCTTTATCAGTTTAAAGTAAGATCTCATGTGGGGGAGGAGTTAAGTTTACCTTTTCTTTTGGTCCTGAAAACATCGGGTTATTTTGCCTGGGAATAAGTGTCTTGACCACTGAGTGTATTTTAAACCCCACAAGCATCAATATACAGGGTGTCCAAAAAGTCATGTAACACGGCAAATATCTCAAAGCTGCCAAGTACGCGAGATCCGATGAGTGTGGTTTATAGGTAATTGGCGGGTGATGACTCCCAAATTTAAGGTCATCCGTTTGCTAACTCGAAAACTATTAAAGATAGTGAAAAATTTCTGATTGCTACCCTGTAGAGCAACACCACATTAGTCTAAAACAATTTTTATTCACACCCTCCCGCTTGAAAGATTTTGAGAAAATGGGCGAGAAAGAGTCACTCAAGGTCAGTTGGGCTAGGCAGATAGGCTGAGGCTTCTAACACATATGAATTGCAGTGAAACACACCGTTGGGAATTTTCTTTCCTTGAGTTAAAATCTGTGAACTACTTCCAATTCAAAAGGTCACAAATAAAAGAGGGGACCACGTTTTTCTCTATACAATTCCATGTATAAATGGCCTGTGTTCTCAGTGGTGTTCTCAATAAATGGCTCAATGGTGTTCTCTCTTTGGCATTCAATAGCTAAAAGAGAGAAAAGGCTTCTGAATTAAGTAAAAAATCGTGATGGTCTTCTTAATGGTCAAAATGAATCAAAATGGGTTCCTTGGTACGGGGTAGTACTAGTACGGGGTTTAGTGGAACCATTGTGGTTCATTGGATACTTTCAATGCTAAAATATACAGTGTAATAAATGAAACAGCTTGGAATGACCTGTAAAATTTATGATAGTAGAAATTTGTTCAAAGTTACCTGGTTTAGTGGAACCATTATAGTTCATTGTAACTTTAATGCTAACATGTGGCATGCATACCAAACATATTGCAAGAAGTGTCATGAATGAATATAACGTAAAACTTAGGTTAGTCGAAGTTGGTTCAAAGTTTCCTGGGTTAGTGGAACCATTATGGTTCATTGTAACTTTCAGTGTTAAGATGTGGCATGTAATATATCAAACAGCTTAAAATGACATGTTATGAATGGATATAAACGTAAAATTAATGCTAATAAAAACTAGTTCAATGGTACAGGTTTTAATGGAATTATTATAGACCATTTTATACTTTCAAAGTTAAGATATCGTATGTAATATATCGAACAAATTGGAATGACGTGTCAAGAATGAATATAACGTAAAATTAATGATAATCGAAATTGTTTTAAAGACATCTGGTTTAGTGGAACTATTATGGTTCAGTGTAGCTTTCAATGCTAAGATATGTCATCTAATAATTCAAACGGCTTGGAATGATGTGTCATGAATGAATATAACGTAAAATTTATGATATTAGAAATTGGTTCAAAGGTACACCCTATTCCAAAAGCGTTTTCACATAGGTGAAATGAATTTCGGCGTTTTTGGAATACATCAAAACCCTAAAACTAATAGGCTTTAAACCAGTAAAATTAATACAATTCGAACTCGACTTCTTGTTTGAACTGATTAATTTCACTGCCTTAATGTTTTTCAAAGAGGCAGAGCATTATTCACCTAATGTGAAAACGCTTTTGGAATAGATTGTACCTGGTTTATTAGGTCACTATTCACAATGAACTCGCTTTTCTCATCCTTTACTTCTCCAGCTTTATCCCCGCAGTATTTTAACAGGTATGTTTCGTTAAATCTTATATTCAGGATTATTAAGACGGATCTTTCATTGCATGTTTAAAGAGATTGGATTTTGAAATCTCCAATTGCTTTAAGAAACTAGGTATTTGTGAGTTACGGTTTTATTTTTACATTTATAATTGAGCAAAAGCACCCTAGTGGATCTTTGGGATTCCTTTTCTAGTAATAATTTTACCAGCATTTATACGAGGAAAAGAACTACAAGTTGAGTCTAAAATTCCGTTTATTTACGAGGGTGAGTCAATTGAAAACCGGAAAACCGCTGTAGAAAATATAAAACCGCTCCCATTGTGATCATACCCGGTACGCATGCGCCTGGACTCTCCTGCCATCAACTTGCGTTGGTCTCGCTTCCCCACCTCACCCAGTGGCGCCATACGGGCGTTTCCAATATGGTGGCCCCTGTGTTGGAATGCACAAAAGAAGAGCAGCATGGAGGGATCCATTTTCTACACAGTGAAGGCATGAAACCTGTAGAAATCCATCGGCGCATGTTGGCACAGTATGGTGCTGCATGTGTATCGCAGAGACATGTGTATGAATGGTGTAAGAAATTCAGCAGCGGCACAACAAGTTTGGCAAATGTTCCGAGGCCAGGCCAGGCACATCGTTTTGTGACAGCCGAGGCGATTGCAGCAGCGGATGGGATGATTCTGCAGGATAAACGGGTCACCACTGATGACATTGCAACGGCATTACAGGTCAGTCATGGCTCTGCTCAGCATATTGTCCATGATAAGCTGAAATACCGGAAAGTGGCCGCAAGATGGGGCGCTCGTCGGTTGGCACCCGAAATGAAGGAAAGGCGAGTCGATGCCTGCCATGAGCCGCTGCGCCGCTACGAACTTGAAGATGGCACCTTTTTGGAGCGGATTTTGACTGGAGACAAGTCCTGGGTCCATCGATACCAACCACAGACCAAGCGCTCCAGTAAGGAATGGGGGCACTCGACATCACCAAAGCCGAAAAACTTTCACAGCCAGCCATCCGCAGGAAAGGTGATGCTGACCCTGTTCTGGGACTACAAGGGTTCTATAGTGGAACATTACATAGATAAGGGCACAGCGGTGACCAGCGCCACCTATATTGAATTTGCATGACATTCTGAAACCTGCTGTACGCACCAAGGGCCGCGGACTCCTCTCAACAGGCGTTCTCATCCAATGTGCGACTATCCAGGACGTGTTATTAGAGTACTTCCCTCATCCTCCTTACTCTCCCGACCTCGCGTCCTCCAAATTCCACACTTTTGGCTCACTAAAAGACTCTAGGTTTCTTTGAACCCATCTGCATGATAGACCCTGAGACAATACTTTACATGGCTTCCATTTGTTAAATAGTCAAACGAATTAGTGATGGGAGCACTGCTGTGCCACTTGTCAGGCACTCACTCTGCTTAGCCGACCAAGTTAACTGCATAAACATATATACAAAGTCCTTATATTTTGAGATATTAATGAAAGTTTACGTTTAACATTGTTTGATGTACAATCCTAATGCAGAGCCGCTTCTCCCTGCATGTCTAACAGGCACTTTTTACCGTCAAATGTATGGTGCGGTTTGACTGGTAATTAATGTTTAGTGATGAGTTTTGTTTCTCATAGCTGTTTTACTAATGACTGCACATCTGTAATTTCAGACAATGATATACTCAGGGTCACATTATTTGAGGATTCGGTAATTATCAGTCAGGTATCAGTATTCCTCCTGTTAAAGCTGAATGTATTGCTAGAACTTCAACATAGAACCAACAACTTTCTGGAATGTCGAATTATAAATTATTTTGTAACTGAAACTAAGAATAAAAACTGTGGATATACAATATAAAAAGAGTATTTTATATTATCTTAAAATGTAGCGTGATATGAACAGTTAAAAAGTTCAGTTTATAATAACCATAATTTATAAAAATTAAGCAAAACAAAACTAAAATTAAAATTTCCTTTAAAAATGTATAATTTTGATAAATTTTTGGTAGAAATTTTTGTTGAAAACGACAACTACGCGTCAAAATAATGGAATAGTTCTATTCCATTGTTGCCGCGTCTAATAAAACACTTATTTGCGCCTAAACTGAAAGCATTTCATGAAATCTAATGGCATATTTAGAAACTAGATAGTCTTAGCTTTCAAATAAGGTATAAAATTTATTTGTAGGTGTATTTTAATGCCATAAACAACCTATTTAAAAATAATCAAAATAATGGAATAATAGTTTTATTTAGTAAACTAACAATAATAATAAACAATAATAAATAAATTGTTGTATTTATTGTGCTTTGATAATGTAAATAAATAAATAAATAAATAAATAAATAAATAAATAAATAATAATGCGAAATAAAAATAACCAGTATTTTGTTGCCCCCTCCTTTGGCATCAATGACAGCTTGAATTTTCTTGGCATTTGATGTATCAGATGCTGACAACGCTGTGGTGTGAAGTTGTTCCAGATTTTCATCAATTTTGCCAATAATCTGGTAAATTTGTAGGTTTTTTCCATTGCTAAGGCAGCTTTTCCCTCGTCCCATAATTACTCAATGGGACTCAAGTCAGGGGAATTTGGGGGCCAGTACAATACACTGATTCTATTAGTGTAAACCACCGCTTTGTGGTTTTGCCTTGTGTGCAGGTGCATTATCTTGCTGGAAAATGAAGTCTCCATCTCCAGTTACTCAATTGATGGCAATAAAAAACACTCAAAAACTTCTTGATAAACTGCTGCATTTACATTGCCAAGAACATAAACAACTAATGCAGCCCCAAACAAGAGCAGAAGCTGGAAACTTTACAGACGACTTCATGGTTTCTGGCTTGTATGCCTCATCCTTCGTACGCCAGACCCGTTTTTCTTGATCACCATAAGCGACACAAAATCTTAATTCATCACTGAAAAGTACTTTTTGTCAGTTTGCGTCAGTCCAGTGCTGATATTTCTTACACCATTGTAGTCGCACAGCTTTCTGTTTCTTTGATAATAGGGGCTTTATTTTTGGTACACAATTATTAAACTCCATTTCATGTAATCTTCGTAACATAGTGGGTTTGAGACACATCGGTTCCACTTTCTTTCCACAAAGTATGAAAGTTTTATGATGACTTAAAGCGATTTTTCTTAACCATCTGTTTTAATCGCCTATCTTCGCTCTCCATTGTAATGCGTTGGCGGCCACATTTAAAACGTTTATTTATTAATCCATCACCTGATTTAAACTTCTTTACTATTTTGGACCATGTAGACTGCCGACAGTTTACTTGTTTGCTACTTCAGTTTGTCTGCGTCCCTAGTTAATTAATGTGATAATATGGTGCTTTTCTTCAGGTGTTAAATCTTTTTTTTTAGAATTTTTTGCTTGGGAAGCCATTGTTTTATAACAGTGGACAAGAGTTATGTGTAAAATGTGAAAGCTATGTATTTATTATACGAATTTATTTTTATTTTTATAAATATTCCATTACTAGCAAAGGTACCCGGGATAATTACACTTGGATGTAAACAGAACAATCTCAAAAAATTAAATTAAATTTTGCAATATCTTAAAAATAAACACATGAAAATGCTTAG
>JAHWFO010049494.1:0-14438 GCA_023313115.1 Rhysida immarginata
ATAATATTTGGCATTCATTACCAACTCCCTAGGGTGATTGTATATACCAAATTTCATTAAAATCCGAGAGGTCAGTGCCAATGCCTGCCTGAACTGGCGTGGAATGTCCCGAATAGCAAAGAATATTAACAAAATTAAACTACATTGTTTTAATTATTTTTCAGTGCTTTTAGAGATGGCTGGCGTGTATGTAGAATCAATCAATTCTGGAGCTGTACCTTGTATCGAATCAACAGTATTATTGATAACTCAAAGGGAAAATCAGCGTCTGCAAGAGGAAGCTTTAAATATCTATTGTCAAAAAATGGAGGAATTATCCTATCCTGTGTCCGAAAAGATTTTCCAAGATTACAATAAACTTGCTTATGAGATGGCAATGCATCATTTTCGTAACAATGCTATTCTTCATGAAGCAGAAGACTTTACGAAGAAATTAATGGTAACAAAGCATTTTTTTTACAATATGTATTATTTAAATATCCAGATGAATCATAATTCAACAAACAAAAAAGTTTTAATTCAAATTTTCAAGAAAACTAGAATAAATTAATTTCATTTTGAGTTATGTTTGTTCGGCTGCATAATAGAATGGTTGTTGACGATATGCCGAATTTTAAGTAAATATCAATTTTTCGGAATCTCTATTCATTGAATAAGAAAAAAACTGGAATTGAACAGACTACAGGGTGGTTATAATTAAAGTGACACCATTTAGACCCTTCTAGCGGCCGTTCTGGTAACCAGATTTTCACGAAACTTGAGATATATGTTATGCAGACCATGGGGAAGAGAATTTTGCCATAAAAAAAAATTAGTTAACAGTTTGACCTCTACGTCAAAATATGGCGCACGAATAATAACAAAAACAAGTTAGAAGCAGAGAAATTTATAAAATCAGAGCATTTGTTCAATGTGCAATCCATTCGTGTCAGTGATATGTTCAAAGCGCATTATTGCATGTTCCACAGTAGAGCTAAGGGTTTCCTGAGGAATCGCAGTGATATGGCGTGTTATGCTTGCTTTCAATTCAGGGACAGTCCGTATTCTTCCTGCATAGACATTATCTTTCAAATATCCCCACAATCAGAAGTCACAAGGGTTTAAGCCCGGTGAACGAGGAGGCCATGCAGCTGGAAAAGTTCTCGAAATCATCCGATCATCTCCAAAATGAGCATGAAGCAGTTCCTTCACTTGTCGTGCAATGTGGGGTGTTGCACCATCTTGCATAAAGAGAGTAGTGTCTAAACATTGTCTTTCTTGTAAAGCAGGAATGACTTTCTGCTGCAGAAGTTCGCAGTAACGAGCACCAGTGATTGAACATCTTTTAATGCCTTGTGGAGTGTTCTCTTCAAAGAAAAAGGGACCAAGAATGAAATGTGAAGTGAATCCGCACCATACAGTCACGTAATCAGAATGTAAAAGCTTTTCATGCACAACCATCGGCTTTTCAGTACTCCAGATGCGACAGTTATGAGCATTCACTGCTCCGTCTAGTGTGAAATGCGCTTCATCTGACCACAAAATGTTCCATGGCCATGCATTATCGACGGCTATTCTAGCCAGAAACTGGCAAGCAAAATCAGTGCGTTTTTCCGGATCTTCACGAAGCAACTTTTGAACCACCTGGATCTTGTATGGATACCACTTTAAAATGGAACGCAAAAATTTTTGTACCGTAGACCAAGGAATAGACAAATCACGTGATACGGCTCGAGCACTTGCTGAAGAATATTGGGAACTTGAAGCACTCTCCACTACAGCAGCAGCAACGTCTTCCACAGTCTCATTTGCAATTCGTTTCCGTCCTCTCCCTGGCAGCACACCCAACTCACCAGTTTCTTCAAATTTCTTAATCATCTTTTTTAAACCATTAATGGACATAGGCCCATTTCGCAAGTTTTTCAAACGTCGATATTCTCTTAGTGCAGCAGAAGCATTATTGCAGTTCTGGTAAAACAACTTCACCAATAAAGCTCGATCCTTTTTAGCTAATGCCATCGTGAAGAATGACTTTACATTTAATTTCACTGTCATTTTAAAGCTTTTCTAATTTTACATCTCATTTGCATAACGTCTCTGATTGAGTAAAAATTCTCAGATAGTTTCTTATATGACCAGCGCCATATTTTGACGTAGCGGTCAAAATGTGAACTAATTTTTTTTATTGCAAAATTCTCTTCCCCATGGTCTGTATAACATATATCTCAACTTTCGTCAAAATTTGATTACCAGAACGGCCGCTAGAAGGTCTAAATGGTGTCACTTTAATTATAACCACCCTGTAATTATAATAAGTGAGAACCTAATCCACAAAGACTAATGAGAAAACAACGCATACATAAGGCGAAGACGAATCATTCTCAAAGACAACCGGGAATAAAAAAACAAAAACAAAGCTTAAACAGAAGTGTTATGTTCTGTTCTTGTATTTCACCGTAAGGTTTTGTTCTAGAAACTGCACAAAACTTAAAGAAGAAAAATTTTAAAGTATGCTCATAGGCCAAAAGTCATGGAATAGCAGTATGCGAATTGAACACTGCTGAGATCTACACATGACGACAAGGACTAATGTAAAACAGCATATAAAGGTTGCGACCATGTACCATTTATCTAGCTAGTCATTGTGTTCATGGCAATTGTGACCTATCCAAATTCGACCGTGCTATAGTGGTTGCCCGACACAAGAGACACGTCATTTTCGAGGCTGTTTAGGAATTCAACGTTCCGCGATCCGTGAAATCCCGCATGCACAGGGAATACCTTCTGAAAGGCATTGCAACCACCATGGACAATGCAATGGCCGACTACGACTGATTTCCGATCATGACCACCAGGGTCTATTCGAAATTGTCCATTCTGACAAGCCACAACAAATGAAATCATTGCCACGTTCAAGGTAGTTGCTTTCAGACCCATATCCAGCAAGACGGCGGTGGTTTGTGGTAGTTGCTTTCAGACCCATATCTTGCTTTAACGTCCGTGGTTTGTGGTAGCAGAAGATCCAACAGAATACCCCTGCTAACGCAACAGAGCAACACCGGACACAGCGCATCACCTGGGCTCGTGAACATGTTATGTGGACCTCGGAAGACTGGAACGAGTTGTTTGGTCCGCCGATTCGGGGTGATGGAAGGGTCCCAGAGTGGCGGTGCCGTAGACTCCATGAAGCCATGAACTCAAGTTGTCAACAAGGCACTGGTGAAGGCTGATGATGGTTCAAGATGGTGCGAAGTGCTTTTTGCATGGCATGGTTTGGTCCGTTGTTCCTCCTATACATATCACTGAACGGTTTCCTCTACGTTGAGTTACTTAGTGTCCATTTACACTCCTTCATGGACTTTGTGTGGCCTCACAATGATAATGGTCCATGTCATCGAGTCCTCATTGCGCGAAATGGTTTGAAGAGCATTCAGGAGAGTTCCAACGAATAGTGTGGCCAGCTTGCTCCCCAGAAATAAATCTCATTGAACATTTATGGAACGTGTTGGATAGGTCATCTACCAATACCAGGGATCAGTAGGTGGTGATCTAGCCGGCCTGGTTCAACATCTTTCCAGATCAAGATCTCGTCTGTAATCCAATCAATTTTTTTTGTACGTCAAGTAACAGCTCTTCGTCAGGCCAGCGGGGTTTGACACGTTACTGAGCAGCTTATCCTATGACTTTTGAAATTTAAGTGAAAACTCTTGCAGGGATTTCAATTCACATGTCTTTGTTAACAATACTCATCGTTACTCATTGTGCCACCATAACATATACAGGGTGTTTCAAAAATAGGGAATATTATGTCAGAAATGAGCTCTCCATTTGTAGAAACAAAAAACATTATTACAGCATGGGTCCGGTAATGCACGATTTCCGAGTTATGGCCTTTAAAACAATGATACAGGGTGCGGCAGGTATTTGAGAACAAAACGACGTCTGCAAGTGAAAGGAGCAGACACTTAAGATACCACAGAGATTTTAATACAATTTACATTTATGTACAAAGGACTACAAAATACATATTGCTATTCAATAAAACCACCGTCCTCCCCAGTGACAGCCTCCACACGCTGTCGGAACCGCTGGCAGGCAGCAATGAGGTGGGTCTTCTGGATTTCTGCCATTACCTCTACAATAGCTGACCTGAGAGCTTCAACGGTGTTGTGTGGATGCTTGTTGGACTCCCTCTCAACGCCGCCCCAGACGTAATAGTTCAAAGGTTGGGAACAGGGGGGGCGGGGGGGGGGGGGGTGCACATGTTGGGAGGGATGTGGTCGTGAAGGTTCTTCCGGATGCTTCAGCTTGTTGAGGAGGCGCTTGGCCCTGTCCAGTCGATTCTTCTTGGTTGTCTCGGACATGAACTGTCTCCTCAACACATACGACTTGTAACGGAGGTCTACATGCACCACACGTCGAATGGTCGCCTCGTTAACCTGCAGTTCCCTCCCGAGTGCCCTTATGAACTTCCAGAATCCCTTAAATTGTTTTACACACGATTTGAATCACCCTGTATAAGGAAATTTCAGGTTTTTGCTTAGGTGTTAAGAATTACGATTTTTGAAATTTGAATTAACTATCCAAAAAAAAAAAAAAAATGCAAATATTCTAAGAAGCAGCTTTAATCATAAAATTACAATTATTAATGTATTACGAGAAATTGAGCCTCGACAACGCGATAATCACATGCACGTGTTCATGTTAACAATTTA
Organism: Rhysida immarginata; assembly: GCA_023313115.1. Classification (NCBI taxonomy): domain Eukaryota; kingdom Metazoa; phylum Arthropoda; class Chilopoda; order Scolopendromorpha; family Scolopendridae; genus Rhysida; species Rhysida immarginata. The sequence goes on from JAHWFO010049494.1 coordinate 4,695, forward strand.
TTCATTGTTGACTCCTCACTATGAATCGATTGTTACATGATATGCCATTATCTTGGTATTCTTTAAGGTCTCTCTTAGAGCACGTGCAATCGACTTGAAGGGGTCCACGAAAAAGCCTGAAAAGATGATATAGCCGAAATAAGACCTTGATGATGATATTGTCGAAAATAGAATTTGAAAAAGTTAATCCGTTTTTAAGTTAATTATGCAACGGTGGACGGGTAAACGTACAGCCCAAACGTGCATTCTTATAAGTAGCTTTTAGCTAAAGCCCCTATACTCTTTCCAGCGAGAGTTTGCTCCTGAAGTAAACAAACCAACGTTGCATAGCCATCCGCAAGCTGCAGATCCCTCCGTTGTTTTGCGAACTACATTTTCATGTTCGTTCTGGAACACAGGAGTTTCAAGGCTCAGTCAGCCAATGAAATCTAATATCACACATCAGGAGCAAACTCTCGCTGGATAGAGTATAATAAGAAAGCATTATTATCCTGTCCATTGTTAGGATTGGCGGTTGCAAACAATTTGAAAATAGTCATTGTTTTGATTGTTACGTATAATAATTAAAATAAACATTATTGTGAAACTCAGAATGATCACAATTTTTTATTGATATTGACATTTTTTTTAATGTAGTGTCTCTTCATTGATAATATTGATTTTGACATTTGAGAAGCCATGTAATGGAACGTAAAATCATACAAGTTTTATCACCATAGTATAATTAATCACATGGAATAGATACTTAATTTACAGGGAGTCCCATAAGTTTTCATACATAGGAAAAATAAACATTTTTTACGAAAACCACTTTGGTTTATATAATATGCTCTACATGAGTACCATTGTTTTGAAAACACATTTGGATGAGTGTCCTCCACTGCTGAAGTCATGAACTTATTTGACACCCTATATATGAATAAAAGCCAATGTGTGTATATTCTCGATAATCTCTACAACCACGAACCGATGAGCGGCAAACTTTGCATGATGCTTTAACATAATTCGGGAAAGATTTTTAACTAGTTTGCAATGGATTTCATTGCAAATCAAGTGGAGAACCATATATTGATTTTATGGTATCATGTTTTCATATATTTCCATTTTCCATTTTCAATAATTACATCCTACACAATTAGTCAAATATGGCAAAAATAAATCCTGAATTTGGTTATTCTAAAATTTACCAATGTTCAACTAAATTGAGTGGAGCCAGGTGCCTATTCTAGTGAAAGGATAACAGAATTACTCTGCATCAGTTTCTATCAGAAGTGAATATTTGTGAGAAAATGATGTGCTCTGTACAATGATAATGGACAAAACATGGCTTGATTATGCAGGATTGTGCCACAGATCTCCGGATACTTGGTCAATTTTGTCTTCATTGATTCTTTCTGCATACTGCTCCTGTAAGTCGTTGCGCAAATAGCCATCAAGCCCCGCTGTATCTTAGCTGCTGTTCTTACAGGTTGGCTTATCTTAAATTTATCTGAAAAACCAAAAGGGAGAGAAGTGTGTGAAGACCAAGTGATTTTTTTTTAACGAGTTGGATTGAATCATAGCCTACAAAGATAAGAGAATTTTTTGTCGGGCAAAAAGAAGCGTGCATGAAGTGATGTCAGAACATTTTCTGCCTTGTGGTTTCTGCCGTTGTTTTTATGCATGTGGAATCCACGCCTTAGGCTGGCCAAACAGGAGGGAACCTCTAATTCATAGAGAGAATTGAAATACCGGATACATATTTCGGCTACTAAATAGCCATCTTCAGCAATGAGAGACAAAGGTCAGCTTTTACTTTGAACTTGAGTTGACTTTTGTCTTTCAACGCTGAAGATGGCTACTTAATAGCCGAAATACGTATTTGGTATTTCAATTCTCTTTGTGGATTAAAGGTTTCTCCCCTTTTTAATTGTTCCATTCCACAGTTTTTGCCTAATTAATTTAAGGCTGGGACATTATAAATCTTAGGAACAGCTTTCTTTTCTTGAAGGAACAAACTTCTGTTGTAGGAACAACAATGAGTTTTCTAACGATAGCTTCACAATAGGGTCAGAAAGATATGCCATTTTCCATTTGAAAGAAAAATAATAAAATAAAATAATGTAAAACAATAAAAAAGTAATTTCAATATGAAAGAAATTGAATTTTTGAAGGTTTGTATTGTGACGTCACCCTTATGCAAAGTCCCCCCTACCCCAATGTCACGCTGTGTCACACTTTTCATATCCCCCCCCCCCCCCAAGAGCGTGACGTATTTCTTGAACGCCCCCTAAGCAACATTTAGCCTTATTTCAAGTCTACAAACATACATCGTATTAAAGAGAAAGATGGGAAACTGAAGCTATAGTATGCTTCAAGTTTAGGAATTAAATTGAGGTGAAAATATCCATTATTAATGAACATGGATAATATCTAACGATGCGGCGAAAAACTTAAGGAAAATAAATTATAATCGAGCTCCAAAGCCGTGAGGTGAGAAATATGACTCAATGAAATGTTGTGATAAATTGGAATACGCCCATTAATTATTTCAAACATTGACGAGAGTTCCTTTTTCTTGAGCTTCGAAAGCTTCCAAAGAAACTCGTACTTTATTTTCCATCTGTCCTAGAAAGTGAAAATGCAAATGTCCTAGAAAGTGAAACAGATAAGAGTTTTCGGACAATAAACGTTTACTTAACAAAGATTTGGCCGAGTCCCTTTTTTACCATCGGTAAACAACGCTCGGGGACGTTAAGAGGGATTTTCATTGTTGTTGATCAGTCTATACTCTAGCCAACGAAAGATGAACTGGACATGTCCAATTGAAATCAGAAGTTTAACTGGATACGCCCAGTTTATCTTTCGTCGGACAGAGTATAACTTTCGTTTCCTCGGCTCCCTTTTTATGCTGCAACTTTTTACCTCATTGTTGGTACGCGGGAGCGGAATTACAGACTATCGAATATGCGCGTTCGATATTTGAAGCTAGTGACATGTAGAAATTGATTCACTCGGTAAATTTGATAATATACGAAGGTTGTCTAAGAATTTTTGCCTCCTGGTCCGCAACTTTTTTATTTCTTAAACGATTTTCAAATTTTTTTTTGTATCTGATACTTACATTTGTCCTCTATACAGTGCATTATTCACTTTTCGACATAGTCCCCATCCCTTTCCATGTATTGGGCCAATGCGTGACTAGTCGGGTGAACCCGTCGGAAAGGAATTGCAGAGTCGTTGTCGACACGAGAATTGAATGGCATCTTTAATTCTTTGGACCTCGACATCAGAACGCAACTCATGTCCTTTAAGGTGCTCTTTCTTCTTTGAGAAGTGGTTAAAGTCTTTTTTCATCTTTGAACTGTAGGCGCTGCAACACCTCTGCTACGTGGCGATCGTGTGCGGGCGGGCGTTATCGTACTGCAGAAGAGGTTACAAAGTTGCCATTCAATCCTTGTGTCGGCAACAACCCCGGAATTCCTCTCCGACGGGTTCACCCGACAAGCCACACGTTGGCGCTGTGACGTGTCCAAGTCGTTATTGACCTGGTATGCAAAACCATAATTCATTTTTTAGGGTAAGAATAAATTAAAAAGCTATCACTTCTAAAAAAAGCTAAAGGAGGCGCAACACACTTCAACAGGATAAATATTTGAATCATATACACTGAACGACCAATTTATTAAAGGCGTGTTGCGCTTCCTTTAGCGGCGAGAACTGCCTGAATACTTGCTGGCATGGATTCAACAAGGTGTTGAAACCGTTGCGGAGGAATAGCAGCCCAGGCTGATATTACAGCGTCCCGTAATTGGTGCAGGTTGGACTGTAGTGTGGGAAGGCGTCGGATGGTTCTCTCCACTTTATCCCATAAATGCTCGATCGGGTTGAGATCGGGCGACCGAGCTGACCACTGAAGCAGGTGGAAGTCCGAGTCATGTTCCTAGAACCCAGTCCAAGACCATTCGAGCACCGTGAAAGAGAGCATTGTCCTGCTGAAGCTGTCCGTCACCACCAGGGAACACAGTCATTATGAACGGGTGCACCTGCTCGGGAACAATGTTCAGGTAGTCTGTCGCATTCAGGGATGTGTCTACGGATATCAGAGGATCCAGTGTGCCCCATGGGAAAACACCCCAACCAGCACTCCTCCTCTACTCGCCTGTACGGTTTTCTGCTGACAGGATGGGTCCATGGCCTCATGTTGTCTGCGCCAGATGCGCAGTCTGCCGTCCGCATGATGAAGTAGGTACTGCGATTCGTCGACTAGGCGACCTTCTTCCAGTCATCCAGTGTCCAGTTGCGATGACTGTGTGCCCATAGCAGGCGCGCTTTCCTATTTTGCAGTAACAGCGACGGTACCCGTATGGCCGCCTGTTGTTAAACCTAGCTCAGTGCAAGGTGCGCCGCACCGTGCGCTCCGAAAAGGGTTGGGATGCTCCCTCATTGAACTGCGCTGCAATTTGTTGTGCTGTTCCCGTCCTGTTGCTGTGGATGATTCGTGCCAGTCGCCGTTGGCCTCGTTCATCCACAGCCCTGTTTCGTTCAGAGTTGTGCTTATTGGAGGTTGGTTCTTGGCATAACTGCCATTCACGGAATACCCTTAACACTGTTGCACGGGAAAACCCGAGGAGGTTCGAGGTTTGCGAAATGCTCAACTGCGCCCGTCGAGCTGCAATGATCATGCCTCGTTCAAAGTCGGTCAAATCCTTGGATTTACCCATATTCAGTCCACTTCTGCTGCTGACTACAACTTTGCTCCAATGCATCCCCTTTATACACCGCTTCGGCCTGTTCCAATGTTTGGGTGTCACTGGGAGGCCGATTCATTTTCCGTAAGAGGTGTCTCTAATAAATTCATCGTTCAGTGTATACCTAAAGCTTAAGGAATATAACCATTTACACCTTCACACTTGGTTGAATATAACCAATATAAATAACAATGATTTGTACTATATTAATCTTTTTACACAATGAATCATCTAATGAGCCCGTGCAAAACTATTCACTAGTTTACCTCTTTTTAATACACGACAGAGATTCATCTCTTGTTTACAATTATAGCATAAACAATATCAGTTACTTTTGAGAACTAATATTCCAACAGTTCATTAATGACCTTCTTCAGGCTTATGCAAGCTACCTTATTCAGAAAATACAAGTTGAATGAATAAGGAAGACTAATGCTTGTGTGAGAGGGATAGAAATGGCCTTCTACTACACTAGAGATTGGGCATCAAACTAAAGGAGGGCATGGCGCTTTCTTGTGCCGCTCTAGCGTATCGTGAGACCGGGAGCGTGAGACATGTGTAGTTTTTGCGGCAGCCGTGCGTCTCTGTATGCATTGGGAACATACTTCTATTAGGCACATGTGAAGGAACGCACTGTGGCATCGAAAACGTTAATAAGTAAACTGCTATATGCTGTCTTTTAGCGTCAGTCTTAAAGTTGTTGTTAGACTTAGCTCTGATACTTGCATTTTGAGATATACTTTTGGTTATTTTTTGGGGCCCCAGTTTTGGGATAATTATTCATATGCTTTTCTTTAACTTTTTGCTAATTCTTTGTTAATTTGTATTAATTATGTTCTGCATTAAAATGTTGTCATTCAATAACAACACTATATCTGTTCCTTGACCAAGTTCCACCTCCTACGCGAGTCCAGAAAAACCCTGCCCTACGTCGTGTGGGTAGTTTTCATTGAGGATCTCTCGAAAGTTATCCTACCCCACCGTGGTAGGCACATTATATTAAAGTTAAAATTTTTATAGAAGTGACTGCTTTTTAATTTATTCTTACTCTAAAAAAATGTTTGACATTCCATGTCAGTTTGGGGTGTTGCATGTGTCCGACGGGAATTATTTGTGCGAATATTGTTGCTCACGTGTTCTGAAAGGTGTTGCATGTTCACTTACTCAAGTATGCTGTGTTGGTACCCCTTTTTATTAGTACGTTTTTCTGTTTCTGGTGATCGTTTTTTTGGGGTCTTTTAAACCAATTTAAAGGGTTGAAATTTACTTGTCGTGTGGTTTGTCTTGAAGACCTGTGTTGAGTTGTTGCGTTTAGTTTTTGTAACGTCGTGTTTGGCATTGTTAATGGCGTGTCGTTGCGTCCTTTGTTGGGAGCTGGGATTATTGCTCGATTAAAATTCCGAGAAGATCAGCCCAGCTTCCCAGCAGAGGATTGTTGAGAAAAGCTCACGGGATGCTACGTATGTTGTATTGTAGAGCGTTGTTGTTTATTATGTTCGTTCTTTTTTTTTCTGGCTAAAATCTCCCGTGGTGAACAAATATATGTCGGCCAGAGTGAGAGTGCGTTCGTTCGAACATAGAGGATTATGATCTTTTGCTGTAGCTTGAAGTAGTTTTAAATCATTAGATGGTCAGTGAGAGGGTTTTAATTGTACGTCAACCTCAGCTGTTCAAATTAATGATGAAATGGTCTGAGCCAAAGGTTCCTGGTTCGAATCCAGGCTGCGGAATTTTCTTTCCTATTTTTCATCATTAATTTGAAGTAGTTTTGTTTAAATGTAGTTTCATTTCATGAGAGTTTAGTTTACCCAGCCGAATTGATTGTCTGAGATTTTGCCGCAAAAGAGGAGCGCAGCGTTTTATCGAGCTGGGCCGCCGGTGTATCACCCGTCCAAGCCTGGAGCCGTCTGAGAGTAAATGATCAAGCCTTCTGCTTAAACTAGGTGATGAATTTGCAGTGACAAACGGTGCGTGCCCTTTTATTGACTTGTTTCAACGAGAGACAGACTTTCCGAAGGATTGGAACTTTCCTGTGCCTAAGTGCTCGTCTATGGTCCCTCCCGCCGAGACGTTGTGCTCAGTCGCGGAGGACTCCGCCGTCCTGCCCGTGTGGAGCATCAAGTGTGCCGCTGTGAAAAGGAACATTTTGACTGTCTGAAACTTTTTTTATGCAAATGTATAATTCAGTCATAGTCATTAACTGTGCCAGACCCAGGGCACTAAGCAAGATGGCATTCTAGCGTCTCACAGTAGAGAAAGACAGGAGACAGAGAATTGGCATAACTGGCACCTTGGAGGAGGCATCTCGCTACGAATGTGCGTGAGATCCTTCTGCACAATTCGCCGCGCAAAAGCGAACCACGTGTTGCCAGAGGCAAGTGGTTCGGTGCCGTTCAAACCCGCCAACAGGGGTTATCGTGCCTCTCTCCTATTTTGCAAGCATCAAAGAAGACACTGGGCGTGAGGGTACGCAGAGGTTAAGGAATACTTATGCAGGGGTTTCGGGTGTGCACGTGACTGCAGCAGTAGAGCCTTAATTCCCTTGTCCTCTCAGCATATACTCCTGTGCAGAAACGCACTTGCCCATGTTTGCGGTTCACCTAGGCACAGATTTAGGTTAAGAATTGAGCGTCACTCAACGTATGGGAAAAATTACTGATAAGTGTTAGGATTTCCGAGGGGCCCTCAAATGGCAAATGTGCTGTGTGTTTGTATGTTGTTTTATGCAGCTTTACGAATAAGAATAATATCAGTTAGTAACACCCCAACAGCATAGGGTCCGAGTCGTTCTCATTTAGGTCTCGAACCCTTGATACCCTCACACCCCGACTCTGACTACGAGTGAGTTAGTGTAACTTTTGAAACCGGGGTGTGGGAGTCATCTCAAATAAATCGGGGTTTTGCGTACCAGGTCAATAGCGACTTGGACACGTCACATATTATGGTTCCGCGACTTAAGATAGAGGAAAGTTGGACATTAAGCCAAGCACACCACCTATTACGAGGCTCGTCCAGAAAGTAAGTTCCGTTCGGTAATAAAAACAAAACTACTACATATATATTCAAAATTTTTTCTTTACCAGATTCTATGTACCTTTAACTATTTTTCCACATAGTTTCCAGTTTATTTAAGCACTTGTCATAGCGCTCAATGTACTTCCCCATGATCATTTCGTAGAAGCTGCCGCCGGTGAAGAAAGTCACGCATTTTTCATTGTTCTTCGTCGCTGAAATGCATGCTGCCGATGAACTCCTTTAGCTCCCGAAACAGGTGGTAGTCACTGGACGCGAGGTCCGGACTGTAAGGCGGGTGGTCAAGTTGTTCCCAACTAATCAGATCTTTTGTTTGGGAACAACTTGACCACCCGCCTTACAGTCCGGACCTCGCATCCAGTGGCTACCACCAGTTCCGGGATCTAATGGAGATCATCGGCAGCATGCATTTCAACAACGATGAACAAGTGAAAACTGCGTGACTTTCTTCACCGGCGGCAGCTTCTACGAAGTGATCATGGGGAAGTACATTGAGCGCTAAGACAAGTGCTTAAATAAACTTGGAAACTATGTGGAAAAATAGTTAAAGGTACGTAGAATCTGGTAAAGAAAAAATTTTGAATATATATGTAGTAGTTTTGTTTTTATTACCGAACGGAACTTACTTTCTGGACGAGCCTCGTATTTACGACTCAAGATAACCAATCAATTGACCAACACAATTGAGATTGGATGTGGGGACGACAATTTGTACAGAGTAAATATGCAGGTGAAGGGATATAACCTATCCATGTTAATAGATGCTGGCTCTCATGTGTCTATGATTGATGGTGATATTCTGAAGAGGATTCCAGGTAAAGCCTCACTGGCGCCCGAACAGAGACCCAAAATCCGGCAATTCCGGATTGCAGAATAGGACTTGGATGCTGTGCTGTTACGTGGTGTTTTTTTGTACGTGAGTGGTAAACACCAGGGAATACAGTCATCATGAATGGGTGCACCTGATCGGCAACAATGTTCAGATAGTGTGTCGCATTCAGGGATGTATCTACGGATATCAGAGGACCCAGTGTGTCTCAAGAGAAGACACCCCAGACCAGCACTCCTCCTCCACTCGCCTGTACGGTTGTCTGCTGACAGGAGGGATCCATGGCCTCGTGCTGTCTGCGCCAGATGAGCAGTCTGCCGTCCGCATGATGAGGTAGGAACTGCGATTCGTCAGACCAGGCGACCTTCTTCCAGTCATCCAGTGTCCAGTTGCGATGGCTGTGCCCCCATAGCAGGCGCGATTGCCTATTTTGCAGTGATAGCGATGATACCCGTACAGGCCGCCTGTTGTTAAACCTAGCTCGGTGCAAGGTGCGCCGCACCATGTGCTCCGAAAAGGGTTGGGATGCTCCCTCATTGAACTGCGCTGCAATTTGTTGGGCTGTTCCCGTCCTGTTGCTGTGGATGATTCGTGCCAGTCGCCGTTGGCCTCGTTCATCCACGGCCCTGTGTCGTCCAGAGTTGTGCTTATTGCAGGTTGGTTTTTGGCATAACTGCCATTCACGAAATACCCTTGACACTGTTGCACGGGAAAACCCGAGGAGGTTCGGGGTTTGCGAAATGCTCAATTGCGCCCGTCGAGCTACAATGATCATGCCTCGTTCAAAGTCGGTCAAATCCTTGGATTTAACCATATTCAGTCCACTTCTGCTGCTAACTGCAACTTTGCTCCAATGCATCCTCTTTATACACCGCTTCGGCCTGTTCCAATGTTTGGGTATCACTGGGAGGCCGATTCATTTTCCGTAAGAGGTGTCTCTAATAAATTCGTCGTTCAGTGTATACCTAAAGCTTAAGGAATATAGCTTTTACACCTTCACACTTGGTTGAATATAACCAATATAAATAACAATGATTTGCACTATATTAATCTTTTTACACAATGAATCATCTAATGAGCCCGTGCAAAACTATTCACTAGTTTTCCTCTTTTTAATACACGACAGAGATTCATCTCTTGTTTACAATTATA
>JAHWFO010049495.1:1434-12447 GCA_023313115.1 Rhysida immarginata
GGTGGACTCCCACAAATTCTTGGGTCTGACCTTTGATAGAAAATTATCATGGCTTCCACATCTTCGTAATTTAAAAGCGAGATGCTTACAAGCCATGAATGTTTTGCGCTCTATTTCCGTTACCAAATGGGGCGCTGAAAGGAAGATGCTCTTATTTTTATACGGCTCCCTAGTTAGATCTAAACTAGACTATGGAAGCATTGTATATGCCTCTGCTTCAAAGAGCACCTTAAAGCTGTTAGATCACATTCATAATCTAGGCATAAGAATTACCACAGGAGCTTTCTGGACAAGTCCGGTAGAGAGCCTTTATGTGGAGGCTTCTGAGCCCCCATTATGGTTTAGAAGAGCCAAACTCCTCCTTAAATATGCTCTTCGTATACATGGTGAAAGTCTGCACCCAGTTTTTGCCTGTTTATATGATAAACCTAGTATCCCTCCCCATCATACCTTTAGAAGCATAAACTATATGCTCAAAAATCTTTTGGAGAGCCTGAACCTCTCATTTCCAGTCATGCATAGCCGAGAGGTCAGAGATGTTCCTCAGTGGGTTCTCCCCCAACCAGATATAAATTACAACTTGTTTGCTGGGGAAAAATCTAATTTTATGGAAGCTGAAATTAAGACACTTTTTAGGAATTTTTTAGAATCCCTCCCTGATGGCTTCCACATATACACAGATGGATTCAAATCAGAGGACGGAGTTGGCTGTGCCTTCTTTATAGATTATTTGGTATTTTCTTATCATGTGCCAAACGAATTTTCCATTTTCTCTGCGGAATTGTTAGCCATAGCCAGAGCGTTCTCTTTTAATTATCCAAATTCCAACTTTTGGATTTTCTCCGATTCCCTGAGCGCCTTGCAATCCTTGGAGTCATTCAATACAGACAGCCCTTTTGTTATAAGAATCCAGGAATATCTTTATTACCTTTATCTCCAAGGTACCAGAATTTATTTTGTTTGGATCCCTAGCCCTATGGGCATCCAGCAAAATGAACGGGTCGACAAGGCGGCAAAAGACGCTATTACAGACTTATCTATCTCGGAGCTACTCTTAATCCCCGAACATTTGTTCCCGGGCATCTACAAGAAGCTCTTATCTTCTTGGCAGGAATCTTGGCCTCTTAACCCAGCGAATAAATTATATGAAATAAAGCGTGCCATTACACCGTGGTCCATACCTTGTTTAACAAACAGGCGAGAAGATGTTGTTCTTATTCGGCTTAGGATTGGTCATAGCCGTCTTACTCATGGTCATTTATTAAAAAAAGACCCAGCTCCATTGTGCTCCTGTGGGCAAATTCTTATACAGTGCCCTTTACACACTAATTTACGACGCTCATTAGGGCTGAATTATTCACTAGATTTTTTATTGGGGAACAACCCTATGATTTTTAAAAAATTGTTTCTATTTTTAAATTCATATAGTCATCCTTTTATTGTTTTTGCATTGTATATATCTGTTCATTAAGCGCATGTTTTACTTTATTTTATTTAGTGCCCTTTACACACTAATGAGTTACACTGCTTTATATTAATATTTCTTATTATGGGAGAACCCTGGGGAAAAATGTGTGTTTTTTAAATTTATCAATGATTTTAAAATCCTCAGTCATATTTTTTATTGTTTTTCCATCTTTGTCATTCACGTTTTTATGAATTTTTTTCGTCTGATTTTTTTTTTTTATTTTTTTATTTTTGAGGCTTATAAACTGTGGGTTTTTAAACTTTCTGTCGGGCGCAAAATGGCCATAGCAGCCGACGCCCTAAAATCCTAACCAATCAACCAACCAATCGTCGCGCGCGCTCACCACGTGCTACTCCCGGGAAACGGCTCAGCCGATGGAGTCCAAGCAGTGGTTTTACGCCGCCTGGAGCCCCGGCGAATTTTAGGGAAGCCGCCAGGCTACCAGGAGGTAAGGCCTAACAGGTGCACAGATGATTTCTCACCCTCAGCCTTCACGCTCGCTGGTACTCACTGCTCGTTCTTCTCCCCTCCGTGGGCACTACCTTGACGTGGTGGAGGGGCTTGAGTGCCTCAGTGACGCTAAGGGCTATGCTGGATTGGGTCACCCATGCCAGACAGGCCTTAGCAGAGAGGCCAGACTAAAAGTGTCCGGTCGGTTGTGGACCCGCCCATGGGACCGGTGCTAACACCGGAGGCTTCATAGCCTCCGGTGTTATCAGTACGTCCACCCGCGCGTTGGCCGTGCGCGGCGACCCGAAATCGGGGGAAAGGGGAATTCTGGTGGTTGCGGGAAGGCTATTCTGGAACAACACACCACTTTGGCCCCTGCTTCTCTGATAAAAGGGAATCTGAAACGAGCCCGTTCAGAGCAATCGACTGGTCGGACCTCCTTGGAGGTTCGGCTTGAGGGTTAGGCTATGCCTATATCCCCCCGTATCCCTGGTGCCAATGTACATCCCCTTGTTGGGCTCGGTGGTGGGTGGGGAGCGAGGGGGCTGAATATAATTTACTTTTAATATGGGTAAACACAACGCCTTAACAGGACAAGATGGAAGAAAAGAGCTCACATGCAAAAAACCTCGGTTTCTTGTAATAGAGCTAGAGAATGGAGCATCCTTTAAGACAGTATCTCCGTGTTTCGTGGCAAAGGATCTGCAGAGAGTAGCAGGAAATGTTAAATCAGTGAAACGACAGTTTAACGGAAATTTGCTTGTTGAAGTTTATAACGAGAAGCTAGCGGAAAATTTATCAAAAATGAAAGATTTTGTTAACAAAAAGGTAACTGTGAAATCTCACGGAATCTTGAATTTCTGCAGGGGTGTATTTTCCTGTAGAGAATTGCAGGAATTCAGTGATGAAGACCTACAGGATGAACTGAAAGATCAGAATGTGGTAAAGGTGCAGCAAATTGTTTCAAAAAGATAAGGGGTTACTCACCCTACTAATTCCTTCGTAGAAATCTTCGAAGGAAATCAGATTCCAGAATTTATTAAAATAGGATATCTAAGGGCAAAAGTAAAGCCATATGTACCCAATCCTTTGCGGTGTTTCAACTGTCAGAGATTCGGGCATACAAAGGCTTCTTGCAGAAACAAACCCATCTGCTACAACTGTGGTCAAAGTGATCATGAAATTGGTAAATGCAATTTATCACCTTGTTGCAATAATTGTGGAGGAACACACTCGACATTGTCGCGAAATTGCCCAGTTTGGATAACTGAGAAACGCATACAAGAATTGCGTGTAACGAGACAGTGCTCTTTTAAAGAAGCACGTGATTATTACCACCAAACTGTGAGAACTTCTAAAAAATCTTATGCTGATGCTTCGCGGGGCAAGATAACCCGCAGTGTGGGAACAATGAATCTAAGCCTGAAGCTCAAATTTCCAAACGAACAGAAAATAAAGATAAAACGATAAAGAAAAAAATTAACAAAAATAAGGAATCTAATAAAGGCAACCCATCTAGCTCTCAGGAATACAATACCCGTTCCAGAACAAAATTAGAACAAATAAAGGATGGTGAGACATCTCATTCTCCTGAAATGGATATTTCGGATGAGGAAATGGCAGTCCAATTCAGTGTTTCCCAAGAAGAGACAACGGATTTATATAAGCATAGCCAACAAATATCCAAATAATGGCTCTCTTGCAATGGAATATCCGAGGTCTTTACTCAAATCTTGAGGAGCTAAAAATCATTACTAGAAGTAGCTCTCCTTTCTGCATTGCATTACAAGAAACGATGTTAAAACCTCAGCAGACTCCCAATTTATGCGGATACTCAATTATCCGCAAAGACAATACTAAAGGTGACAGGGCATGTGGAGGGGTGGCAATTTTTGTTAAATGCACCATCCCCCACACAATAATTAACCTCAAGACAAACTTTCAAATTGTTGCAGTGGGAATACATCTACCAGCATGTTTCCTCCTAACAGTCTGCTCAATTTACTTACCACCAGACGAAATTATAAATGAAACTGAATTGGAAGCCGTCATAAATCAACTCCCACATCCTTACCTTATAATGGGTGACTTCAATAGCCACAACCCTCTCTGGGGATCAAAAATAATATCAGAAAGAGGTCGCACAATAGAAAATATCATAAATAGCCTGAGCCTATATATCCATAACAACTCTGCCCCAACCTATATGCATTCCTCAAACGGTACCTTTTCGTGTATTGACTTAACACTCTCTACACCATCCCTCAGCCTACATTTCGATTGGGCCGCAGGAGAAGAACTTTATGGGAGTGACCACTTCCCCATATTTTTAACCAAAACCAGCAGTGTCCCTTTACAACTTGCTGGCCAACGTTTTAAATATGAGAAGGCAGACTGGGGAAATTTCCAGCAGTTTTATAAATTCACAGTTAACGATGACCTTTCCATAAATTCTCTAATCAAGGAGTTTGCTGAGAACATCCGAAATGCAGCGAGAAATTCCATTCCACTAACAACAGGTTTGCCAAACAAAATACCGGTCCCCTGGTGGAATAACGATTGCGAAAAGGCAGTACTGGAAAGAAAGAGAGCCCTCCGGATATTTAGCAAAACACCTACATCAGAAAATTTAATAAATTATAAAAAGATGAAAGCAAAGTGTCGTTGGTTATAAAAACTAATAAAAAAGCCTCCTGGAATTCCTTTCTGGCTTCTATTAATAAAAACACCCCAATAAAATCGGTCTGGGACAAAATACGCAAAATCTCGAGAAAAAGAGTTTCTCTTCCATGTCCTGTTGTCACTCACAATGGTCAGGATCATTTTGATCCCAAGGATGTAAGTAATATTTTAGCAGCATCCTTTGCAAACATATCAAATTTCTGCCACTATTCCCCAAAATTCCGACATATAAAATATACGGAGGAGAGAAAAACTCTAAATTTCCTTTCAGATAATCTGGAAGATTACAACGCTCCCTTCTCCTTATGGGAATTAAAGTCCGCTCTCCACAGAATGAAAAATTCAGCACCTGGCGCAGATGGAATTAGCAATACTCTATTAATCCACCTCCCAGAACGCGCCCTAGTCGATCTTTTAAAAATATACAATAGGATATGGGAGAATGACGAGTTTCCAAATGACTGGAGACAAGCCATTGTTATCCCCCTTTTAAAATTAAATAAGAATCCCAGAGAACCAGGAAATTATCGACCAATTGCCCTGACAAGTTCTCTTTGCAAACTAATGGAACGAATGGTATCTTTGCGTCTGTCCTGGTGCCTTGAGAGCAATAACATGCTTTCCAGATATCAGTGTGGCTTTCGTACGAACAGATCGACTTACGATCATTTAGCGAGACTTGAAAGTGAAATACGAAACGCCCAAATCCAAAACCAACATCTCGTAGCAATATTCTTCGACTTGGAAAAAGCGTACGATACAACATGGAAATTCGGAATTCTTAAACAACTTTATTCCTTAGGCCTAAGAGGCAGGATGCCCATGTTTATTAGAAATTTTTTCCAGGAGAGGAGTTTCCGCGTCCGTGTGGGTACCGACTTATCAAATGTTTTTTCGCAGGAAAACGGGGTTCCACAGGGCAGTGTCTTAAGCTCATTACTGTTCATTCTCGCAATGAATGATGCATGTCGGGATATTCCTGGTACCATTTCATACTCTATCTTTGTTGACGACTTGTCTGTTTACTGCAGGGGCCGTTCAATGGCATCCATCGAGCGGCAACTAGAGCTGGCGGTGAACAGAATGCAGGGATGGAGTGAGAATAATGGATTCAGTTTCTCACCGACGAAGACTGTTGCAATGCATTTTTGCCGCCTACGAGGTTTGCATTTGGATCCTAGATTGCATCTAAGTGGAATCCCTCTACCGGTGGTGGAAAGCCACAAGTTTCTTGGTGTAACACTGGATAAGAAGTTGACCTGGGTATCTCACATAATGAATTTAAAAACAAAGTGCTTGCAAGCCTTGAATATCTTAAAGATGTTGGCTGGAACGACTTGGGGAGCTGATAGAAGCATGTTACTTATGCTCTACCGCTCACTGATTCGTTCCAAGTTGGACTACGGATGTTTCATTTACTCATCGGGAAAAAAATCAACGCTCCGAAAGCTCGATGTCGCCCATCATTTGGGCATTCGATTAGCCACAGGAGCATTTAGAACAAGTCCTGTTGAAAGTTTATATGTCGAGGCAAACGAACCTCCACTGTCAATCCGGAGAGCAAAGCTCTTGACCCAATATAGCTCTCGCGTGTATTGTCAGTCAGATCATCCCACATTTAAACCGTTGTTTGAGCCCCAGTGTACTGCCCTTTACTCAAACAAACCCAAATCTCCCAGGAGTATTGGGATTAGATTGGGGGAATTGCAAGGAAATTTGACATACAGTTATCCAAAAATGTTTAACTTACGCCTTTCTCCCTTGATTATCCCTCAACCAGCAACAAAACTAAACTTATTAAAGGGGGAAAAAATCAGAATATGTTCTAGAAGAAGTGAGTGTTGCCTTTCGCGAGCTCAAGACAAGGTATCATAGTTATACGAAAATCTACACAGATGGTTCCAAATCCGATGGTGGTGTTGGGTGCGCATATATTTTAGAAAATAAAATTTATTCGTATCGCTTGCCCGACTTGTATTCCGTATTCCCCTCTGAACTGGTCGCAATTGATATGGCTTTAGAAAATGCCATGACAATCTCAAATAAAAACATCATTGTTTTTAGCGACTCGCAGAGTGCCTTGGAAGCAATCGAACAGTTGTCTCCTACCAACCCGTTCATTCAGAACATACAAAGAAAACTTTTTTTTCTCTCTCAGAGAGAAATAGAGGTAATATTTTGCTGGGTGCCCAGTCACATGGGCATTCGAGGAAACGAAGTTGTCGATCGGGCTGCCAGAGAAGCAATATCAAAGGAAAAAATCATGGATCTCCCGCTCCTCCCAGAGCATATGAAGCTAGTGATCAATAGGAAACTTCTGGGTGCATGGCAGGAGAGATGGAATACAGTTGGTGTCAACAAACTTTACGAAGTGAAACCCACCATCGGACATTGGGCATCTAGTTGTAGTTCTTTCCGAAGAGAAGAGGTCGTGATGGCCAGAGTGAGAATCGGACATTCACGACTTACTCACGTACACTTATTGAATAAAGGAAATACACCAAACTGCTCTGGTGGAGAAAGACTAACAATTAGACACATAATCTTCAGTTGTCCTAACTATACATCAGTACGAGGTTCATTGGGGCTCAAAGGAGATTATCGTCATATGCTTGGAGACGATCAAATGCAAATTAGAAAAATATTAAAATTTTTGAAAGTCATAAAGTTGTATACACATATCTAAATATCCGTATGTAATTAATTATATATAGTTGAATTTTTATTGTAAAGTTTTTATTGTATTTTATTATATTTATACCTTATTAAAGTTGGTCTACACGTCTTATTGACTTTGTAGACATCTTTTATATCTTTAAAATGAAATTTAATTTTTTGTCCCTTTCACATTTGTATATAGTTGTATTTTAAAGTTGTTTCTTTATATATTATATTTTTACACTGCTATTAGTTGTATATGTCTTGTTGATTTTTGTTTTGTCTACTACTATAAATGTTTTGTACATTTATGTACATATTTATTTTTAATAAGAATATTAAATAGGAATATTGTAATATCACAGAGTATCTTAAATAAGTTTTGAAAAACATTTTGTTAGGGTGCAAATGACCGCTGCAGTTGAAGCACCCATAATCTAAACTTCTATTCCATTCCTACTGCTCGTTCTCTCGGCAGTCGCCGTGCTCCGCGTCAGACTTGGTTACCTGCCGATCAGACCAACGCTCTCATCGCCTACTACTGCGATCCTCGCCTGGTGGAGACGTCCCGCTGCTTATCATACAGTCGTTCGTCGTAGAGAGTCCCTCGGTTCCTCGTCTCGTTCGGCTGGTCCACTCACTTCCGTCGGTTCAGTGCCATGCGATCACCGCCGTAGTTTGGGTTCTGGGCTGGTGCTAGTGTGACATGGCAAGTGCATGTCACTACATATTAGAGCGTCTGAAGCCCTAATATGTGTTGTTATTTTATTGTCTCATCATTTTTTTTACTCTAGAGTTAAGTTTTAATTTTAGATATTTGAATTTTAGCCCTTTCTCTGCTGCTTAACGTCTCGCTATCGGTCATTGCACGTGTGTTTTTTTTAATTTATCTGTATATCCTCCATTTTCTCATTGTCAACGTGTTTCCATGGAAACACGATTTCGTTTGTTGTAAGCGTCCGATTTTATTAATACGATTGATTTTATTTTATTAACTTTCAAATTATAATTTATAAAAGAGAATTTTCCTAGTTGATTGTTTAATATAACTCGTCCTCCTTTTCCATTTAAACTTTTTTTTTAAATTTATGTTTAAGAATAACTTTATTTATCACCAAATAACTTTTTATCGGATGGGCCGATTTGGATGATTATTTTTGGTTTAATAGAGCAAGTTTTTCTGGTGGTACCATAATAAATTCATCCAGATATCTTGGGTAGATATTATAAAAAATAATTGTTTGCGATTGATTCACATGCATTGCCTCCGGCGATCAGCGTTTCTTGCCAATCCCGTAATGGCGGCGCGAAGGCACCACTAGAGGGGAGGTCACTGCCAGTCTCTTTCTTCATTTGTCTCTGGGAGAAAGCGGCTGTTGCTTTTGTTCTATTGCTGCGCGCGTTTTAGTTTTAACGAATTTTTTTGAAACTGTAAAAACTGATTGGTTGTTGCAAAAGAAGATTTTTTTTCTGCAGAGAAGGCGCGCAAATAATATAGGAAAAAGGAGAGTGCGTGGAGCGAGCTTGTGAAAATGGACGCAGTTTGCTTTGCTCCGCTTCTGATCTCATCAAAAGTCAACGTAGCTCTTCATTCATAAACATTTGTGAATGAAACTACCGCTCATTATGAATGCTGAAGACTCAGGAAACTTATGTGTAAAAGTAAAGGCATAAGAGAGTGTTTTCTTCTGAGTTGGAAACAAGAACTGACAGTGATGGTGTTTGTCAACGGCTTTGTCAGTGAAACACATGCTATTCAACATCGAAGAATCAACAACTGATGATTGGCAAGCCTAGTTATTAGAATAACAGTCTCTCGGGTAAGTTGGTTGGAGGTTCTATGTACGTGTATGACAGTGGACAGGCTGTCAGCGTCATAGGTAAGACCAACGGGTTTTATTGAGAGCCTGGTTGTTCGAAGTTTCTAGTGCTCGCCAAGGTCAGCGTTCGATCATCGCTACAACGCGACGGTGGAACTACAGCATCAAGGCAGTGTTACGCCAATGAGCTCAAGGAAAGTGAATAAGAACAGAATTCTAGAAGTGACAGATAAGTGTTCCAATCTTCTGTTTTAATCGCAGGTCTTAAATCACTAGCAGTACTGTGTGTTCTAGCGCGTTGAACATTGCCTATAAACTTTCTATAAGCGCGAGTAGAAAAGCGCGGTTAAATTCTGCCAAAGTCTAAATTTCAATTGTCAATTTTGCAAAGTACTTAAGATTAACAAACTAACCTCAATTTTCATTCAAGTATTCTTTTTAATAAATCCATTTGATTAAACATTTAAATGAGTATCTCTCTCCTGTTTTTTGTTTTTAGTTAAGTTCATTGCATGTTAGCCTTTAAGGGTGGAATTCGTATTGCAAGGTGGAATTCAGTTGCCATGATTAGAGCACTATAAACGAACCCTGGGTAAAATTTATTGCGGACACAACCTGAGACTAAGAGTTATTGCGGACAAACATGAGAAGTAAACTATACGATCATAAGATATTTGTGCGGGGAGGGGACGTGCTTACCCCCACACTGTCGCCTCGACTACTTGCTTAATCAATCATACAAGCATTGTGTTCTTTGAATCATGGCTCCACCTGAAACCACTGCAGCAACTGCGACCTCTACAGCAGGAGAGTTGCCACTTCTTTCGGGATTTGCGGGCATCATTCCCTTCTTTACCGGCGAGGAGGGTAACATTACTGTGGAAAATTTCGTTCAAATGATTAATCAACTGGGAGAAGTAGCCCATTGGTCCGATGACATCAAGTGTATGATTGCCAAATTTAAACTTAAAAGTACAGCGGCCAAACGTGCCGTGGAGTTTGATCTTTATAAACTGGTCCTGTTCTCGAAATTTTCTGAACGATTAATACAGCTGTTCCATCGTGATACCACTCGAACTGATGTTGACCGAGAATTTGTTAATGCACGTCAAAAGAAATGTGAAACTGTTAGAGACTTTGCAAATCGCCTCGAACTTCTTTATGATAAAGCATGCGAAAAAGGATACGGCTCCCCTGCTCGGAAAGACGCCATTCTCTTGTTAAGATTTAGGCACAGTATAGAGATAAGCAGTAGGCGTACTCTCGTCGGCGCCTTTGAAGTTTTTGCCTCTAAAACGGGAAAGGGATCACAGCTGTCGGCCATTTTGAAAGGGTGAAAACTGGTGTGTACTCCCTTAAAGTGATAGGCGATAAGTTCTTTGCTTACAATGAAATTAAACATTAAAATTTATACAAATATTATTTTCGACCAAATTATTTTAATTAAATACCGTATTTGTTTTCAAATAATAAATAAACTGTATATGAAAGTTATACCGTTTAAAAATATTTTTTTAAGTTTTTTACTTTTTCGTTTTAATTACAAATTGTTTTAGTAATTAAAATTCACAGTAACTGTTATGCACATTTAATTCAATTATGAAATATACATATATTATGTGTTTTATTCGGCATTATATTTATCTCTTAATAAATTAAATCCCTTAGTTTAATTTTAAGACTCGGAATTGTGAACATTTTTTATTGTTATAAATTTAATATGAAATTTTCTTAAAATAATATATAGAGGTAAAAAAAAAATAGAAACAATGAAATTTAAAAATGTTTATATTTTAATATATATTTGTCTTTTTTTTGAATGCATACGTTATTTTCATTTCGTTTTTGAGAGTTAAAAAATTTTACACAATAAAATATTCTCATTTTGATAAAATATTTAAAAAGGAAAGTTTTTGGAAAGCAAGGAGGGACGTC
>JAHWFO010049497.1:4502-36979 GCA_023313115.1 Rhysida immarginata
AAAATCGATATTCATGGTTATGGCAGGGCATATTAATGAGAAATATCTCATGACCAACAATGCAAGGCAAAGTTTGGGCAACAATAGGTATCAACAATGGTATCAACACGCAATTCACAAACACTCTGCACGGACCAACAATATACATCTCTGAAATGTTTTTTCCACAATAAACGAGACATTGCGAATTTAACTAATTTGAATTTTCTGTCATTTCATCACAATTTATCCCTTTCGATTTTTACCAGCAATATCTAGTTTATTGTGGGAAAAACCTTAACTAATAATCCATTTTAGAATCTCCATTAAGTACACATTTTTTTTAATTAGTAAATTTATTTCATTCAGTATTATGTTCATTAAAATTTACAATTTCACAACTTAAAAGTTTTTTTAAAGTTTCATAATTTTCAATTTACACAATATGAATTACAATATGAAAAACAAAAGTAAACTTTTTATTAAGATTTAAAATAAAACAAACTTTCGGGACTGTATTGAACACAAAAGTATATTTCAGTATCCGCTTTAAATTAAATTTTATTTTTAAATCTTAATAAAAATCTATATATATAAAGAAGAATGTTTGTTTGTTTGTTTGTGGGTTTGTGGGTTTGTTTGTTTGTTTTTTATACAAATCTACAGTTTTATTCCGATCCTGATAAAATTTCGCATACATGACCTTCAAAGCATGAAGAAAGTCACTGTCTAACTCAGATTTCGAAAAAGTAATAATTATTGATAAAAAATCGATATTCATAGTTATAGCAGGGCATATTAATGAGAAATATCTCATGACCAACAATGCAAGACAAAGTTTTTGCAACAATAAGTATCAACAATGGTATCAACACGCAATGCACCAACACTATGCAAGGATCAACAATATATGTCTCATGACCAACAATGCAATGCAAGGCAAAGTTAGTGCAACAATACTTTTCATCAACACGCAATTCACAAACACTCTGCATAGACCAACAATATATATATCATGACCAACAATGCAAGGAAAAGTATGTGCAACAATAGGTTTCAACAATGGTGTCAACACGAAATGCACCAACGCTATGCAAGGATCAATAATATATATCTCATGACCAACAAAGCAAGGCAAAGTTTGTGCAATATAGATAAATTTCAATTTGTAACAGTGCATAGAATGCTCCTTATTCAGGCTTTTCTTAGAAAAGACAATTCTTAGTACTTAACAATTTCTTGAAAATGTTTAAAAATGATCAGTAACTGCAGATAAGATAGTTAGCAGACTATTGAGAAAAAGTGGAAAGACGACAGAGGGAAATTGAAACAGCATCAAGTGTACATATAAAGTAAGATCTTGGAGAGGTCCATCCATTGTGAGCCTTTAAAAAAATTATTTTTAAAAATTTTCATTGAGAATTTTACTGTTTTAATTCTAAGCGTTTTCATGTGTTTATTTTTAAGATATTGCCAAATTTAATAAAAAAAAAAGAGTCACAGAGGTTATTACCTAGATTATTTGGTAGCACATCAGATCCAAGCATTTCATAAAATACATTTTGATTATATTCTGTGGGAATGTGTATATTTTGGAAACTGAGATGCTGATAATACGATGATTGAACGTTCGTTTCCACGAACTAATAATAATGAGCATGCAATGATGATGCAGTGACAGGACATTAATAAGGCAGCGTCTATTGATGAGGCAAAGGAGTCGCGTGTGTCTCCCTTGAGCTCACTATTAAACGTCCAGACGACTGGCAAAATATTATGTGTCTGGAAGGGTAAGAGAAAGAACCAGTTTTGGTGAAAAAAAGTCTGCAACTAAAACAGAATAAGCTATACGGGCATTTGAAACATCTTAACAGCGGGAGTTTCGAATAGAGCAAAAGGGTATAAATGCTGCTACGTCAAGGGCAAGAAAATCTTGAGTCTAAAGTATCTGGTGATGCTCCGCAATGGTGAGGCAAGTCAAGAAGAGTTTTGATAAAGTCCCGATTAGAATTCCTGTTTTTCGTATTTTTCGTAGAATGGATAGTCCCTTTACTCTGTGTTGTATTGATTGAGCGAATATTTAACCAATTGGAAGCTATAATTTAATTTTTTGAGATTGTTCTGTTCACCTACAAGTGTAATTATCCCGGGCAACGCCGGGTACCTCTGCTAGTAATAAATAAACTTCATCGGTTTTAAATTACCTTTTTTTTCTTATTTCTTTTTTTAAATATATCTAAAAAAAATTACTCGCAATACACTTTTAAGTATTATGCTTACAATATTCGTGCAGCAAATTGTAGCATATTTCAAGTGTAAGTTTTTTTTTATTTAATGCAATGTAGATATAACAAGAACTTTTTTTAAAAAATGAACCGACTTCATAGGCCAAACAGGGAACCTCCTCTTTTAAAGCCGGTAATAATGCATAAATACAAAACAACAAGATCAATTGCATGACCACTAAATAAGAAAATTTTAAATTTTTCCTTCAAAATAAAAATATTTTCTGCCAGAATTTTTAAGTTTACAGGCATATATTTTGTAAGCTGTTAGTGAACAAGGCGAATGTAAGCCAAGGAAATAGCTTTAGTCATCGAACTTTGGCCGAAACTAAGTCTTAATTAAGTCGCTAAAAGTCCGCAACTATTAATACGTCGATAGACGGCAAATTTCAGATTACCCTTTTTATATCCTGGATCCGTCATAGTAAATTTTTCTGTTAAGTAAAAAATAAAGTTCAATGATATGAAATGTGAATCCGATTGAATGTGATTCTCAAGTCAAGGAAAACCAATCACAAATTTGGAATAATAAATCGTTTACAAATAGGGAGTGGATTCAGCGTTTTTAAAATCAAATTTAATAAATATTTAGTAGTTAGTAGCGTTTTTGGCCACGTTTTTCATGTTTAGCATGTCCAACTCTATAAAAAACAATTGTTACTTTTAAAAAAAAAAATCCATGCATAATCCCTATTGTTGGGTGGCAATTGTCCTAGGAGGCAATTGTCCTCGGTGGCAATTGTCTTAGGTGGCAATTATTCTAGGTGGCAATTATCCTAGGTGGCGATTGTCCTAGATGGCAGTTAGCCGGGTGGCAGTTGTCCAGGTGTCAGTTGTCCTAGAACCCAACAACAATACCAAACTGTTTCCGTAACACTTTTTGGTGTCAGTTTTCGCATCACGTTTTTCGTAGAATGATGTCCAGCCTTAAAACATAATCATGTTAATAACTATTTTTCAAGGCAGTGTGGGAAAGCAAGTCACTACTTTTTCACCTCCACCCCGTAAAGTAGTCTGCGACTGCGCATGCGTAGTGCTCAAAAACATGAAGCACTGTTTCAGTTTCATTTTAGCCATTATAGTTTCAGTTTCCTTTTTATTGGCTGCGCGTTGATCTGAATGAGATGAAAATTGGTAATGTTGCTTTCAGATACTTACTTGCAGCTTCATTCATATAGTGAGACAGGCTAAATATTCAAAATGTGAGAATAAAGTTTTATAGTTTTATTCAAATTTGAGTCCTCGCCGATTTTATAAATAATCAAAGGCATATTCCAGTAGTTAACGAATAATTGAATGGATGTCTGGAAGAAGGGCGACGTCATCCATCACTACCGAACTCGATTCTTCTGTCGATCGAAACTGGAAGGTGGACGACGAAACCAACCACGTCATCATCTTAGTCGACACGCAGGAACTAATCAGCGTGAGGAGCGGGATTTTTGACGTGGAAAATAAAAGACTGACGATCGAGAGAGTGGCTATAGAGGAGTCAATGTGAGCAGAAGTAAGAATGCTCGGAGAAGGAAAAAAGAAGGATGGCGGTCGAGCAGGGCAATAGAGATGGACGGCAATAGAGATGGACGGCGATAGCAACTCATGGCAATAGCGATGGATGGCGAGGGCAGCGAACCAGTCTTCTGGGCTGAATGAGCGGTACGGCACGGCGTGTGAATCAACGAGCCGAGGTCGATAACGACTGAACGAACCCACCTCTTAACGAAGCTGTCGAAGTGGCAAAGTGTCCAGAGGAGCGAAGAGGATTCTTCTCTGCGGGAAATTGCAAGGACTCCAAGACTGTCGACACGAATCATCGTTCTAAAGTCTTTTTCACTGGTATGTGCTCAATTTAAAATTGGTTTAAGCGCCCAGCTAATTAAGTACTGCTTTCCGGAGCTTGCTTATAACGAGCTAAATTTCCACGCCGTTAAACAATGACTGTGGCCATTCGGCATTCAAGCTTATTTAGAACGAGGCCTTGGATTTACCTATGTGCGAGAGCGGCTTTATTAATCCTTCCGAACTCGGTTTTTGAGTATTCTCTAATGCTGGTAACGAATAGTATACTTACCTGTGCCTAAGCATTTACGCTAATTCTTGAAATTATTTCATAGCTCGTCAAGGTGAACGGTTTTCAGTCCATACGATACTTTATCAGTAATAACTACCGAGAGTGACCCGTTTGAGTTACCTATGACATTGACTCACGTTTATCTATTTTTGACCTCAACTATACTCTGTCCAATGTAAAAAAATAACTGGGCGTGTCCAGTTAAATTTCCAATTTCAATTGTTAACGGTTGTTAATTTTATTTTGCAACAATGTCTAACAATTGAAATAGGAAATTTAATTAGACACGCCCAGTTTTTCTTTCGTTGAACAGAGTATAAAGACGTCCTACCGACTATGAACTCTATGCACTGGCAACAAGTGATTGAGAAGGGCATCACTCGCCTTGACAGAAACCTTCGTTTCCCAACTTCAATGTTTGTCAAGGTGAGGTTCATAAAAACGCATGTCCTACCAGTATTAAAATCTAAATGCCTATTCACCTTGCCCTCGTTCCAAAACCTTCAGATTCTACGTAGTGCGATTGTGAACTGCGTGTGGGGAACATCTACGCAAAGGCGTCATCCACTACGTGCAGCGTATCTGTTCGCTCCATATGAGAGAGGAGGATTAGGTTTACCAGACATCAAGCTCTATCGTATTGCAGCCAGATTGGCTGCGATGATTAGGGTATTCCTCTTCCCGCCTCCAATGTGGGCAAACTTTGTGTTTACTCATCTTCTGTTCTTTTCCAAGGTGAATGGGCTACCATTACCACCCTTGTTGCCAGTGATAATGAATTTCCGACAACCAAAACTGTATGTGACATTTACGACCGATATTGTGACTTTTCTTCCCATGCTACGTCGCATTGATCCACAAGAATGGGGGCATCTTCGTCTTGCTTGGTTTTTTCAGCAGTCCGACCCAGAAGAGACCACTGACATTTTACGACTCAGCCCTGATCATCCGTGGGCAGCAGTCCTAAAGCTATTAAAATCCTTTGCTTTCGAACGAACCTAACCTAACCTAACCTAACCTAACCTAACCTAACCTAACCCAACCCAACCCAACCCAACCCACCCTCTAGCTAAAATCATTAACAATTCCAATTACTCCCTCCAACGTTTAATTACCAATAAGGACTGTTGCATCACGTATTTTACTCCCTCCAACGTCTCCACCAGTCGGGTCTGCTGGATGTGTATACTGCGGCTTTGCCGAAACTATCAGCCATATATTTTACGAGTGCCCGTTTGCGAAGTCAATCTGGGATCGTTTGAGGTAGCATTACGGGCTGGTACATTTTTCGTATCAGTCTGTGCGCTTCCTCTTAGACGACTCCACTGGCGAGGTATTTAAAACTGACCTAGCTATTGCGATCGCCTTCATCAACAACTCTGGCTAGCCCATTGGAGTCGATCACAGGGACAGCCTCCATCACTCTCGACCGTATGGAGGAAGGTGGCCGATCAACTTCGATCCTTTCTGCTCCTTGAATGGCCACGGCTAGGTCCGTTTACGTTTAAAAAACGCTACGCATCATCTAAGTGTTTATGCGAGGTCATCGGAGGAGACCAGGCCTTCCATTTCAGCATGCGCTGCCTGCCACTTACAGCATGTGCGCCTGGACGCCTAGATTCTAAGACCTCGAGATAGGCGTTCGCTGAGGCAGCACCATCAGCCTCAGCTCCAACAGCCCCAAAGGATCCAACCTCGTTCTAGTGCGTTTGCCCCCCCCCCCTGGTGTTTCCTGGGGGAGGTCTTCTTCTCCCTCTTCAAAAACATTGACTTTCTTCCATCATCACCATGGAACGCATGGTGATGATGAACGCGGACGATCCGTTTACCGCCGGCGCATTCATGAAGGGGTTGTATGCCCGTACTAGCATACTCCCTGTGCTTCCCTCGGGTTTTCCCGCTGTTTCGGTCCTGCAAAAGCTTTCCTTTTCCTTTCATGGAGTGGAGGATGCTTTGCAGGAACCGAAATGTTCCTGAGCGGATAGTAAAATCTGACCACATCAAAGTTGGTCAGACTACTATCCACTTGTTTCATGCAGATCCCGGACATCTCACCGTCCATGTCTGGGGTGCCTCGCCACTGATGGTGGAATCATATCTGAAGGACTACATGTCCGACTACGGGGAGGTGCTACGAGTGTTCTACCCAGAGCACTCCGACTCCCCCCTGCAGAAAAATGGTGACATTTTGTTGGACATGCGGCTTCAGAAAGACATCCCTGACTCCCTTGTGTTGCACGGAGAACGTGTCTTCGTGTTCTACAAGGGCCAGAGGCAGTGCTGCTGGTACTGCAAGAAGTCCTCCCACATCAGGAAGGACTGTCCTCTCCTGAAGAAGTGTGACTTCTGTAAGAAAATCGTGGGCAAATATCACCAGTGCCCGGAGAGGACAGGTGCACCACCAGCAGCTCCAACGCCACCGCCTCGAGGGATGTCGTCCCAGCAATGATGACTTCACCGGCCAAGTCAACTGAGCCTAGCAGAGTGAACATGCCACGTCCTACATTGAGGATATCGAAGGCGACCCCGCCATCTTCGCCTCCTCCTTCATCGAGGAAATCAAAGGCGGCCCCACCATCGTCGTCTCCTCTTTCACCAAGGATATCAAAGGCGGCCCCACCATCGTCGCCTCCTCCTTCACCAAGGAAATCGAAGACGGCCCCACCATCGTCGCCTCTTCCTACGACTCCTGGGAAGGAGATGCCGCCTCCCCCTCCTCGGCCTCGTGTGGTTCAAGAGACGATCCCTTCTCGTCCACCTTCGTCTGATGCTTCCCCGATGGTGGAGGACTGCCACTCTGCAGAAGTCATCTTAAATGATTCGTTGTGCTCCGAGTCGGTGGAGATTCCTGCTCTTCCTCCACCTGCTCTTTCATCGGCATCGCAGCCTCTTCGAATCGTCTGTGCGCTCACGCCTGGAAAATTTTTATCTTCTGCTGGGACTAAACGTCTGGTGATCCTGCGGTTTCTATTGTATAGAGACTTTCTCCGAACGAATGGAGAATGCTCTGTCAACAGCGAAACATAGTAGACCGCGTCGTGTCTGCGGATTACGTCAAGGTTGAACAAACCACCGTCCGCCTGGTCTATGCTGAGCCTAGATATCTGCCCATCTTTGTCCGGGGCGCCTCGCCGCTGATGGAAGAAGATTATTTGAAGCGTTACATGTCTGACTATGGGCAGGTGAAGAAAGTAGCCTATCCGACTCATCCGGATTCTCCCCTGCAGATGACTGGTGACATCATAGTCGACATGAACCTTCAGAGGTACATTCCAATGAACCTTGTAATGCACGGCAACAAAGTTCGCGTGTCTTACAAGGGTCAAAGGCAGTGCTGCTGGTACTGCAAGAAAACGTCTCATGTCAGGAAAGACTGCCCTCTCCTCAAGAAATGCGATGCATGCAACCGCATCGTGAGCAAGTTTCACCAGTGCCCGGAGAGGGTGTTTGCAGCGCCAGCAGATGTTCCAGCTTCGCCTAAAGGAATGTCGTCCCAGCAGCAAGTCATGATGTCATCACTGGCCAAGTCCCCAGCACCATCCAGAGCTTCGTCGCCCGTATCACCATCGCGGAAGAGCAAAGTTACACCGGCTCTTTCGACTATTCCCCAGGAGGAAAAGGAGATGATGCCCCCACCACCTCGACCATCTTCGACCCCAACTACATCTTCGGAGCCCAGAAGGGAACGGCCATCGTCACCACCTTCCAAGCTCCCAGAGATTACAGCCATCGATGTGTCGATGGGTGATGACGAAGTTTCTGGACATGACGACGTAGATGCTTCAGTAGGAGCAGGTTCCGCCTTTTCAGTGGAGGAGTTTCCAGCTCTTCCTCCACCAGCGCAGTCAACGTCATCGCAGCCTGCGCGGACTAGTGTTACGTCGTCACCTTCCAGCTTGACATCTTCTGCTGGGACTTCACATCCATCAGCGAGGAAACTGCAGCATCATCTTGTGAGGACGAGGAGTCCCCGCAAGAAAAAATCCAGAAGGAGTCGTGGCAGCAGAGACGAGAGCAGAGCCACTTCTTTTTCCGAGAGAGACAGCCGCGCGAGCCACCAGCGCAGCCCTTCTTCCTCATCAGGTCGTCTGCGATCTCCGAGGAGAAGAACGACAGAGCCTCCTGTAACATCCGGGAGGCCTAAGTCTCAACCGGACACAGGTCAGCAGTTACCTCATTAAACATCCACAATGAAGGACATCTCCCTGTATGTGTGTTCTCTTGGTTCCTCTTTTATGCATTCGGTATTGTCATCGTTCATTGCCCTGTACAGGCTGGACATTTTGTTACTGCTAGAAGTGAAACTTGCCACCTCACAACAGTGCTACGATCTTCTGGGCCTTCGCAGTCAATACACCAATGGACAGTTTTTCATAAACTCTTCTTCACCAAATGGGAAAGGGGTTTCCACTATCATCTTCAACCCCTCCATTCTGGTTTCGAACTGTATGTATGATTGCGAGTGCAGGGTAATCCCTTTGGACATTTCAACATCAGGTGTCAATTTCCGATTGCTTATAGTCTACGCACCATCTAGATCAGCAGAGAAACCAACGTTTTTTAGTGACTTAAACTATTTTTTGTGTTCGTCTTTGCCTGTGGTGATTGCTGGTGATTTGAACTGCCATCCAGACGACAACAACATCTTTCCGTCGGTCATGTATATCGTTTGTGCCAGCAGAATGCATTGTTCGACTTATGGACACACCATTCACAAAGTAGTCAGCTAGGGTCTACTTTCCATCAAGGGCCCACTACATCAAGATTAGACCTTTTTCTCGTTGACAATGCATTTGCTGGCTCGCCGGGTAAAATGGAGGTAATTCCATGTTCATTCTCCGACCACAGTACCATCAGGTGGTCATGGAATCCTCCATTTCTAGCATCATCTACAGGCTCTGCAGTCCATCGCAATTAGTTCCTGAACGTCAGGTGAAGAGTGAGATCAACGCTCTAATGATCCGGAAGGCAGCGGGCGCAGCGCTCAGACCCAAACTTTCCTGGGCGACTGGCGTCAGGAATTTATCATCAGCGGCGTTCGCCGAGGAGAGACGACGTGCCAACAAAAATGGGGAAATGAATTCTGACCACGACATCTTTTCAGCTTTTAACGCTCATTTGTCATCCTTTTTCGATAACCCAATCATTCCATCAGACGAAACGAAGCAGTGGATTGAGGCGCTAAGACCTTTTTCTGAGGATGCTGACCTGTCTATCTCTCGTCCCTTTACCGAAGACGAAGTCAAGAAGTTCCTGTCAGCGGACGGCCGTCACCAGTCCAGCCCGGGTATTGATGGCATTCCATACTCATTCTACAACGCGACATGGAATCTTCTGGGGCCTTTCCTGGTGCAAGTGTTTAATTCGATCATTGAAGACCCGTCTTCCATCACATCGGATTTCACCGTGGGGAAAATCATTTTAGTCCCCAAAGTGCCGAATACAGAGCTTGTTACTCTGTTGAGGCCAATAACCCTCCTTAACACCGGCTACAAGTTCTTCACTGGTGTATTTCAACAGAGACTTAAAGTTTTTGCCGATGATTTCATCAATCCCGGACAATCCTGCTCTATTCCATCACGCAGGATGTCCGATAATCTAATTACGATTAAGTGTGTGATGGATGAAGCGTGTGCTCGTCAGCAAACTCTTGCCGTTTTAAGCCTTGGCCCGGAAAAGGCTTTTGACAAAGTGAACCACGAGTTTCTCTTTGAAGTGTTTCGACACCTTCGTCTTCGGACTTTTGCCACGATTATTTCCGCACTGTATGTTTCGGCCGCATCATGGTTGGCGATTAATGGTTCCGTATCTGCCACCTTCAATTTGGGTAAAGGTGTCAGGCAGGGGTGCCCTCTTTCCCCCCTGCTATACATCTTCTATTTGGAACCATTATTGCATTACTTAAATCGCCACCAACATGTTCGAGGATACGATCTGCCATCTGCATCCATAAACATCAGGACTTTGGCTTATGCAGATGACGTAGTGCTATTTGCGTCCGACGCTTACTCCTTGAGCATCTATAAAGAAACCTTTGACCGCTTTAGTACTTCGACGGGGAGTTCCATCAACCTCGTCAAGTCTGAAGGTATTGCTATTGGGAACTGGACTGTGGACTATCTCAAAGCCTTCTCAATAACACGGTGCGACCGAATTACAGTGTTAGGGTATGTCTTTTCTTTTCAACCGACCATGGACTCCATGCACTGGCAACAAGTGGTTGAGAAGTGCATCTCCCGCCTTGATAAAAGTCTTCGTTTTCCAACATCGATGTTTGTCAAGGTGAGATTCATTAAGACTCATGTGCTTCCAGTTTTAACATCCAAGTGCCTATTCATCTTGCCTTCGTATAATCTCCTCTAGAGACTCCGTGGGGCAATTGTGAACTGTGTTTGGGGGACGACTGCTCAGCAACGTCATCCATTAAGAGCAGCGTTCCTCTTTATTCCCTTAGTGAGTGGGGGGTTGGGTTTACCCGATATTAAGCGATACCTCATTGCAGCCAGATTGGCTGCCCTGATTCGGGAATTTCTTAGCCCACCCCCTTTATGGGTGAATTTCTTCTTCGTACACCTTAGAGTTTTCTTCAAGGTGAATAGGCTTCCGTTACCTCCCTTGTTGCCAGTAATACCATATCAGCACCAACCAGAGTTTTATACATCCGTTAATCTGGACTTAGTGACTATATTACCAATGCTACGCCGTATTGATCCTCAACAATGGGGAATGCTTCAGCTTGCATGGTTATTCCAGCAGAGTGACCTGGTGAATCGACTGACATGGTTCGACTTCTTCCCGATCGCCCGTGGGCAGCAGTCATGAAGCTTTTAAAATCCTTTGCTTTTGAGAAAACATTGTTTAACTACCAATGGCGGCTGCTGCATCACGGGTTTTATTCCCTTCAACGTCTGTTTCAGTGAAAGGTTGTCGGGTCTGCTGGATGCTCCATGTGCGGCGTAGCCGAGACTATTAGCCATATTTTTACGAGTGCCCGTTTGCTAAGTCGATCTGGGATCGTTTGAGGCAGCATTATGGGCTGGTACAGTTCTCATATCAGTCTGTGCGCTTCCTCTTAAACGATTCCACTGGCGAGGTATTAAAACCGGACCTTGCCATTGCGATTGCCTTCATAAATAAAGAACTCTGGCTGGCCCGTTGGAGTCGATCGCAGGGCCGTCCTCTATCACCCTCGATCGTATGGAGGAAAGTGACCACCCAGCTCCGATTCTTTCTCCTCCTGGAATGGTCACGGCTAGGTTCGTGTACGTTCAAGAAACGCTACCCAACATCCAATTGTTTATGTGAGGTCATCGGAGTAGACCAGACCTTCCTTTTTACCTTTCCGATGGCTCTCTGATACCTCGTCAGCGGTGAACGGGCGTCGTTTTTGAGGCGTTTGGATAAGTCGCGCAGCCCCATATGGGCTGCCTGCCACTTACAGCATGTGCGCCTGGACGCCTAGAATATAAGACCTCTTGATTAGGCGTTCGCTGAGGCAACGCCATCAGCCTCAGCTCGAACAGCCCGAAGGATCCAGCCGAAACTCACGAGCCCTGGAAGCCCCCATCGCCACTGATGCTATTGACCGACAAGCAAGGAAGGCCAGCAGGCGAACAGGCTCAAAAAACTGCAAAGGTATTCGTGCTGGAAACATATATTTCTTTGAACTTTCCAAATTGTATTTATGGACTTACACATCCTCGCACTGACGGAGAGGCCCGAAGCGAGAGCGACCGACGCCCGAAAGCTGAGCGGAGCAAGATCCACCGAGGACGGCGAACTAATTCAACTTGGTTCGAAGAAAAGGGATTCCGAGGTCGAAGACAGAGACGAATTCTGCGCTGGGAGCATTACCGGCAAGGAGCTCATCGACCCCGCCCTGGACAGGAGTGTCGCCAGCAAGAAGCGCTTCGTACGAAACAGGCCAGTGCAGCGCAAACTAGTTTAAATTCCATTAATACTGTGGCATCCCAAAAAGACTTTCGTAGCCCGGACCCGCCCCCAGCCCTAAATAACCAGAAGGACTACAAAGGTCAACTGGATACATGGACAGCATCGAATCATGCGGTGCCCTTAGCGACAGTTTCGAGTGCGCATATAGAGGACGACTGCAGTGCCCCGGTGCCAGTGATTCCGGACGGGGCAGCAATTAGCAGCGCAGTGTCGGACTCAGCGGCTGCGTCTAATCCAGACGCTCCGGAGGCTCGGCAAGGAAGCCTCAGCGAGGAGGACTCCGAGCATTATACCAGGTTGAGACGGCAGCCGGCGACAGCTATTCGAGGGACGCCATTAGCAAGCTACGACCACGCGAAGAGCTCTGATCGCAAGTCGCGCTTTGCTTTCCCCAGCGATGTGCCGGGTAAGCCCGTATTCTTAGGACTTAGAATAAGACACTGAATGCTAATCATCCTTTCCGCACGAGAAGCAGAACGCCAGCCACTACGAAGACTGTTAGCTCGCGAAGTGCGACACGAAGCCCTCACTAATATCATTCTTTTCTTTTCTCTATATATCCTAGCTGCAAGTCTCAAGCTCCCAAACCCGAATGGGGCACCGTTTTCCTCATTAACGGCGACAGGATACCGATCGTGCTGCAGCAGACGAATACAATCGACTACCTGACTCAAGTGCGTATGGACATCAGTGCCCGTGGATAACGTCCATTGTGCAGCTTCCTCGAGGCCAGAAGACGATTGTATTGCAAATTCACTCTTATGAACTTATTCAGACTTACTTACCCAATTGTAAGAAACTATTATATTCATGAATTAAACATGATTCATATTAAATACTCGCTTCCTCCCTTCTCTGTCCATGACCTATGCTAATCTCTGGGTGGGCAAGGGTATCAGGTCATTGACCCGAGTCCAGCATAGGAATAGTCGCCAGCGTTGCCAGATTGGGCGATTTTTCGCAATTTGGGCGACTTTTATTTGTAAATTGCGACAAGAATTTCTCATTTGCGACTTGCGACATTTTGGGCGAGATTTTATTTGTATTTTGCGATTTTTGGGCGGTTCAGCGTTTGACGGTTTGCAGCCTTCTCATTGGCTCTTTTTGTGGGGACATTTGAAACAAATGGTGTACAGTGTCCAGAAACACACACGGGAACAATCAGTGGCCAGAATAATAGCATCGGCTGACGAAATTAGACGTGATCAAATGTCGAAACGAAAACAACCGATACGTTTCCATGCTTTTGTTAAGCAGCAGAGCATATTATGGTGAATTTTGTTGACCCCTCTCAAAAAAAATGTACGTAGATGTGCCACTCTGCTTTTTTTGAAGTTAGAAGACGTAGACGATGCATGGCTGACAATCTGTGCGGAGATGTCTAATGTATTGCATTTGGACCAGTTTATGGACTACGTTGTTGAAACGTGGATTGGTAACGACAATGAAAATAATGCTAAATTTCCTAGAGAAATGTGAATCCATTTTCGTACTTCGGTACCACGCACAACAAATTATGTCGAAGGCTGGCAAAAATTGTTTAAATCGTGCAATTGGAAAAAGTCACGTTAGCCTATTTGAGTTTATAGAGGGGATCAAAGACCAACAAGATAAATTTGAACGCGATATGATGATGTTGGATGTTGGTCACAACCCTCTCCGGAAAAATTCAAAATACGTCCAATTAAATAAGAAAATTGAAAACTGGACGGGATGTTGGTCACAACCCTCCCCCAAAATTATCATATGTAAACGGTTCAAAAACTGTAATGCAATATCTAGAGAGTGTGAAATATTTATTTTCCTTAAGTGATGTATAATCTATTAAATGAAAGACTTTGTTAAAAAATCTAAAATCTCCGTATAATTAATTCCATTTTTTATAAACACTTTACACCAAATTGCTTTTAATAAATAATTAATATTAAATAATTAATTCTAAAACCATTGGATAACTTATCAAGATGTGAGAGGTTTATTTCAATTAAAATTAAAATTTTATTTCTCTAATTTTTTAAAGAACAACATCAAAATGGTATTAAATTCTCTGGATTTAGGCTTTCGGGATTTCGGTTTTCGAAATTTCGGTTTTCCGGATTTCGCTGCTAAATCCCTCAATGAGCCATCTGCTTTATGAGTAAGAACCGAATCTGATAGCCGTTTGGTACTTGTGAGAGGTTGTAATTAAAACTAAAGAGTCTATATTAGGGATGGGCGATATATTTTGATATTATCGTTATCGCGATATTTACGTTTGATATATCGATATATAAAGCGAGGTTCAGTTTGATTGCACTTCTGGGGCGAAACAGCGCTCTTGGTGTGGATAACAAACTCTTGATATACAAGGTTGTGATTCGTACTATTTTACTTCATGGAATGCCTGCTTGGGTTTCTATTTGCAAACCTACGTGGAAGGATCTCCAAACCTTCCAAAATGTTGCTCTCCGATCCATTGCCCAACTTGACAGAAGATTTGCCAACAACCACTCTATCTATGACGATTTCGGGATGACCCACATAGGCACCTTTGACCAGACACTTATGAAGAACATGCTCCCAAGATGGAAAATCATGAAAATACTCTGGTTTCTGGTATTCTGGACCATCCACTCGTTGTTAAAGGTCTCCTCAGGTTTCGAAGACCCCGCCATATCCTGGATGTCTGCTTTGATTACATTAACAAGGTCGTCTTCCCCAACTACTGGATCTTTTAGATCCTGCTGATTTTTGGGGACTCTATTCGTCAATCTACAATCTGACTCTCGTCCATTCTTGGGATTTATTCTCTGGAGGACTAAAGAGGTTCTTCAGGCTTCTCTCCCAGTTCAGTGTACCTCCTCTGGTTTACTCTTTGGGCGAGCGTGCAAAGTGAGCTTGGCTCCTGGACCACTCGCGTCTTTCTTTTCACTACACTGTTCGATTGTCGATAGTCCGCTGAAAAGCAAAAAGGCAGCCGGCATCGACACCATTACCAACAGTGCTCTCAAGAATTTGCTTCCCAGTGTTATCTGCATCATCACTAAGGTCATGAATGACTGCTGGCTTAGCAGCCATTTCCCTAGTGCCTGGAAGGACTCAGTCATCATCACTATTCCTAAATCAGGACTGGATCCAGCTCTTCCCACAAGTTATAGTCCCATCAGCTTGTTGCCCATGCTTTCCAAGGTCTTTGAGCGCACTATACTCAAGAGGTTCGACGAGTACTGCGAGGCAAACAACCTCATTCGTAGTGAGCAATTTGGCTTCCGTTCAGGACACTCTTGTCAGCTTCAGTTATGGAAGCTTGTTGCTGACTCTGATGGAACCGATGAAGAAGTGGATGACAGTCCCTGGATTAGTGTTACTAATAAAAAAATCAGAAAAGGAGGATCGATAACCTAAAGTCCGTCTCCAGAATAAACGAAGAAGTCGTCAGCGCGTCTAGAATGAGTAAACCGAAGAATGGACAGAGTCACTTGGCTAATGAAGACCATAGGATCACGAAGAGGTATGTACCGCCAATTATCGTGCGGACTCATGGCGTCTTGGGTTTTGAAAAAATTTCCATTGTTCATCATCAGTACTTCCGGTTGGATTTGGGGGGGGGGAGCCTTCCAAATCTAGAGGGAAATTAAGTTTGATCTAGGGAGAACCCTCGATCGGGACTTGGCAATACTGCTTCTACCTCAAAAAATGCGGAAAATATGAAGGGGACGGACGGACGGACAGACATTGTGAAAACAATAAGTAGCTCCATTCTTCCGCTATTTAATAATGTCACTACATAAACTAACAAGAAATTAATTAATCCTCCCGAGGAAGATATAGGAAAGTAGCGGAAGCTCTGAGATCATATATTTTTACCCTTTTATCTGCACTTTTTAACCCCCCCCCCATTTTTTTAATCGAAAAATTGATTTTCTCGAGCGAAGTATTTAAAAAATAAAAAGGAGCTCTATCTTCTTTCGTTTCTCATCATTTACGATCGAAGGATATATCACATGCCATATGTGACTGCCACCCCCACAACTCCGACCCTATTGGGACAATTTGGCCCAAACTTTACAGTAATGTTGGTCTTGCTAAGAGGAATCTGCATATCGACAATCGAGCAGTGTAGTGAAACGTTTTTCGAGTGGCACTTGAAGCTAAGCTTCCGTAATCTCACCCTTCCTAAAAAAATGCCAAGGGAATTACACTGAAGTAGTTAAGAAGCGTGATGAACCCATAAAGGTCATCCATAATATGAAGGAGAAAATACCCCCTCTTGGTTGGAGGTGATTTTGATTGACGACTGTCTAGGCTAGAAGCAGACCACTAGTATTAGATAAAACACGACCTATGAAGTCCAGTAATCTGGAAATAAGACATTATCAATGTCTTCAAAATTAATATCAAGTATATGCCTTGGATCACGATATCTCTTTCTATGCATAGGGAATCTGCATACCGAATTTCACTCCTTTATATGCATAATTACGCGTAGACCTTGTGGTCCCCTCTGATTTCCGCCCCCGAAACTCCGACCCCAGTGGGCCAATCAAAACCAAACTAAATAGTGAAGGTGCACATGCCCATAGTAAGCTAATTTCCGAATTGCAACCTTCTACCTCAAAAACTGCGGAAATTATGAATTACGGACGGACAGACAGACGGACATTGTGAAAACAAAAAGTAGCTCCATTCTTCCGCTACTTAATAATGTCATTATAATAGAAAGTCACTGGCCATACGTAATTATACACCTTTGAGTATCTCAAATATGGTCCCATTATGGTAGATTCACCCATAATAATAATTTTTATGTCCCCAAATAAAACAGGAATGTAAATATGTTGAAAATGAAAAAAAAATGTGAAAAATTCAATGCAACTTGTTGTTTTGCAACTTTTTTTTGATGATATCATTTTGTGACGTTCCAGTTTAGTAGTCACGTGTAGTAGTTATAATAAGTGTGTGTTCGTTGTATGTGTGTGTTGCGTGTAGTGTATAGTAAAATATAAGTGCGCGTTGTTTGTTTTGTTGTATGAATGAGTAGTAAAAATTCCTCCGTAGGCGATCGTAAATGGTCCTTTGTTGGAGCAGCTATTGTTAGGATGTTTTCCGCGAAGATTGCTCAGCTTCCAACGAGGGATTGTTGCGATCGTTTTCGGAGAAAGAGATGAGCGTGTTATCGTGTTTGTTAAAAATTTTTTT
Source organism: Rhysida immarginata (assembly GCA_023313115.1). Lineage (NCBI taxonomy): Eukaryota > Metazoa > Arthropoda > Chilopoda > Scolopendromorpha > Scolopendridae > Rhysida > Rhysida immarginata. Next base: position 21,969 of record JAHWFO010049497.1, read on the forward strand.
TATTAATTTGTTTTTTTTATTCCTTTTTTGGCTTTTGCGATGAGTGTTTATCATAATTTTGGCTGAGTTAAGTTTTGGAACATAATGATGGGAAATGTTATACAGTCTCTTGATATATATAGAAGAATTCTAACAGGTATAAAGAACATTGATCTATCTCATAATAACGTACATTGGCTTGGAGATAGCAGCCAGCGTTTGGGATCTGGATTTTGGCTAATTAAGCGTCACGTAAATATGTTTTAAAGTAAAACAAAACTATTCTCGTCATAGTTATTTATTCCATAATTTTGCTTGTCGTTTTACATTTCTTTGCACTAATGTATGGCTGCTACCGAGCGTAAGGAGCAAGGAAACGAACGAGAGGAATGAAATACCCAGTGCCTACGCCTCGCTAAATGGATGTCAGATGGTTGCTCCGCAACGTCGCTTGGACCACAAAACAGGACTACGTTAGAGGGAACCGAACGGCGTTGGAAGAATCTTGGTGAGTTCGCTCCATTTTGGCCCCGAGCGCAACGGACATTTGACACAAGTCTTGGGTTGCGATGATAAAAATTGCTGGAACCTTATCTGTGACGCAGCGAATGTTTTCAGTGTTTGATTCCAGACTATGTGTACCCATGTTCGCGTTAATGTCGCCACTTACCGTCTAAGTGAAACAATAGCTAAATGTTATTATTGTGTAGTTTAATTTTACTTACTAAGCACCTTGCCGTGCATTTGGCGACACTGTAAATCTAGTAGTGAGGTTATTCAGTAATTTTAACCACAGTTCATTTATCAAAGATGGCATGCACCCATAGAGTGTACCAATGCGCACACCGTGGTTGATTCTGCCAGAGGATAGCTCGCTGATGTTCACGTCGCCAAGAGGGGTCACTGTTCCTCCCCCCTTATCTCGCCATAATAAAGGAGGGACTTTGCGATCTCGCTAGCGTATAGTCTGGAGTATTTGATTCGGGACGTAGACATTCAGCACTATTCATAGCATGCTGTATGAAAACGGTTATGACCTCACTTTGAGAGAGATTACAGCGGAATTAAGCTATGCAAGGCAAGAGTGCCGGTAGGCTAGTTTAACGACCTGGGGAATTGCGTTAACGCCTTAATTAATGTGCATGTTAATGAGATGGGCCCTTAGACATAAGGTAATGAATAATATGTATGCCTTCTTGTAGATGAAAGGAATAAAGCGTGTATATCTCAAATTACGGTGTTATCAGTCGTTTTTCTAGTATCAGTCTCTCACTTACCCCAAGTGCTGTTCCTTGGCTTAGTGCACACTTACACAATATGCTAATGGGGTTAGGGAGGCTACAATTTAACATTGTTTTTACTAACAAGGGAATCCCACATAGCCTATCCGCTTTAACAATGGAGTCTTTGTAGCTCAATTTTTTTTCGTTTTCGCGGTTTATTTTGAAAGAAACAAAATGTTGCACTCTCTTATTTTGTAAGCATCTATAGTAGCTTCAGATGAGTAACATATTTCAATATGGTGGAAATCTGTGACATATATTTTCAAGGGATTCCCTTGTAAGTATCGAATATCTTGGTATCGAGTATCGATACCGATGAGTATCGAATATTAATATCGAACAACTTTTCAACCAGGTATCGCCCATCACTAGCTAGAAGCTCATCATTTACAAGTAATGGAGTGGCCAGCTAGAAGTCCTGACTTGGACCCCATTGAGAATCTTTGGGGAGTCATTTCTAGGCAGGTGTATACTAAAGGGTAGCAGCATTTCAATGCTAACAGTCTGTAGGAAACAGTTTTAAATGCTTGGGAAACATTCCTCTGCATTTATTGCAGAATCTAATTAATTACATGCTCAAACGAGCGCATGTTATTGAGATTAAAAGAAAATAATAAAAAAAATTATTTATATTTTGTTGAAGAATTCTACTATCAAATATTTTATTTTGTATCTGTTATCCAGACATTATGGACACCAACTTTTTGAATAAATTTGCATAACTTATGAAATAATTGAAGAAATCATTTGAGAATTCATTTTAATTTTGCTTTAACAATATTTTACCAGTTTTTAAAGCAATAATAATAATTTTCTCAACTTGTGATATGAAGATATTTCAAAATAATCACATTCTCCAGACTTTTTGGACATACAATGCTTTATATACAGGGTGACTCAAAAATATACTAACACTTTGAATGACTATAAAAACATTATTTATGAACATAGAGACAAATTTAAAGACTTAAATTACAGAAGACAAATGTAATTAAAGAATCATGTTCAAATTGATAACCGTCATTGTCCAGACAAAGCTGATAACGCGCACCAATGGATTCGCAAAGGTCACGAAACCGTTCATTTGGAATATCGCGACATTGTCTTTCAATTTCCAATCTCAATGCATCAATTGTTCTTGGTTTTGTGCGATAAACTGTCCTTGAAGTATCCCCATAAAAAGAAGTCCATTAGCGTGAGGTCTGGGGAACGCGCAGGGTATTCAATGCTACCCCTTCGTCCAGTCCATGTGTTTGGATAAGCTGCATCGAGGTGAGTTCTTACATCGCGACGGTATTGGGAGATGCTCCATCTTGCTGAAAGTAAATCTCGTCGTCATCACCAAATATCTCTTCAATGTGTGGACCGACGGACTCCTGCAGCAAGGCTAGGTATCTGCCACCAGTGACAATTCCGTTAAAAAAATTAGTCCTATGATGCCCAATGCTGATATCCCACACCACACTGTTACCCCTAATAAGTTTAAATGCTGTTCAACTGTAACATGAGGATTTACAGGACCCCAGTAGGTGCAATTATGGCGATTAATTGAGCCATTTAATTTAAAGGTGACCTCATCGCTCCAAACAATTTTGTGTGGAAACCCTGCATCTTCTGCACATTTTTCCAGGTACCATTCACAGAATCGAACTCTCCTGTCAGGATCATCTTCATTGAGAGCATGGATTAGTGTTGGAATGTAGTATTTCCAGAGCAGACGCTTCAAGATGCGATGGACGCTATCTTTTGAGATGTGTGTCTCCCGAGCCGTTTATCATAGAGATTTCTGTGGGGATCGAATGAGGGTTTCCTGCACCTGCTCTTCTTTTCCAGGGCTGGTGGATGTCCGTGGTCGTCCAGAACGTTTCTTGTTAACGTTGTGAACGGTTCCATCTGCTTTAAATTTATCTCTGATGCAAGCAATGGTCCGGTGCATTGGTGGCGGTTTATCGAACTCCGTTCTGAACCGACTTTGCACTTCCGTGGCGTTTTCGGTCTTCCAATAACATTTAAGGTTAAGGACAAACTTTCTTTCTTCAAAGCTAAGTTGATCTCCTGCCATTCTGTTACATTAGTTACACCTGAAAAAACAAAGTGTTAGTACATTTTTGAGACACCCTGTACTTCATTGTTACCATTGAAATATGTAAATAAAAATATGCAGTGTTAATAATGTGAACATTAAATAACGAAGATATAAGATATATTAAAGCCATTTAAGTATATTAATGTATTTTTTAGTTGCAGGAACTGTTAAAAGAACTATGCGATTTAGATACACAGCTTCAAGACCCTGACTTAAAAAAACAGGTAAAGTAAATTAGAAGTAAAAATTATAATATCATGAATGTCAATATAGCGTAGTATTATTATAGAGGACTAGCTGATCTACCCGGCGTTGCCCGGGATAATTATACGAGGGGCGATTGATAAATAAGGTCTCCATGGCTGTAACTTTTTTATTTGTTAACCGATTTTCAAAATTCTTTTTGTATCTTATACTCACATTTGTCCTCTATGTAATGCACTATTCAGTTTTCGACATAGTACCCATCCCTTTCCACTCATTGCGCCAACTCGTGACTAGTTGGGTGAACCCGTCGGAGAGGAATTCCGGAGTTGTTGTCGACACCAGGATTGAATGTCAGCTTTGGACCCTCTTCTGGAGTACGATAACGTCCACCCGCACACGAGTCACCACACACCAGAAGCGTTGTAGCGCCTATAGTTCAAAGCGCCAGACTTTGCACATTGCGACTTTCACCACTTCCCAAAGAAGAAAGAGCCCCTTAAGGGACATGAGTTGGCTCTGACGGCGAGGTAAACGCTGCCATTCAATCAGCAGAACAACCTCAAGAAGGATGATAAAAGTATAAACTCCTGGGGAAACCAGAAATAAATATACAAATGGGAAGAAAGTGTGGATATGATAAATAAAGACAAAGTAAATAACAACTCTTTAACCACAACAAAAATTAAGTAAAAAGAAAAATACAACCTAATCCTAGAAGCGCTTTTCGAGGGCGAAGCTCTCATCATTCAGCAGGTGGAAAAGAAGAGAATAACACACCAGATGATACTGAGTGTGAAAAAGAACAAGACCGATATTTATTAAAAAGGACCATCACAAGGATTTTAAAAAAGAGGACGTTCCATAAATTTATCAAAGACAACACGACTTTAAAGAGAATCAAAGGGAAGTACACCACGATATCAATACCCTTTAATAATCAATTAGTTAAGGGCCTTAGCTCCATTTTTAGTAATCACGACCTAGCTTTATCTTTCAGCAACCCAAACCAAGCAAAACTATTACTGGGTAACCCAAAGGATAAGGTCCCCCCACTCCTGCAGACTGGAATCTACAAGGTTAAGTGTCCTCAGTGCCCCAAAGTTTATTTTGGACAGACGGCCCGCAATCCTACCATTCGATTTAAGGAACATTTGGCCCACTTAGTGAATGATGAGAGCTTCGCCCTCGAAAAGCGCTTCTAGGATTAGGTTGTATTTTTCTTTTTACTTAATTTTTGTTGTGGTTAAAGAGTTATTTACTTTGTCTTTACTCAAGAAGGATGTTGATTTGCTTCAGTTAAACACCTGCAATTGTTTCGGGTATATAAAAAAGACTGTTATGGTTTCTGGTGCCTGGATTCGCCAGCCGAAGTTCGAATGCGCTCTCCCGATAATTTTATTTATATCCCAGCTTTTACTCCAAAGCTGGACGGTACACTATGTTTTTCGTTTGTCCGTCCGGGGCGTAAACAAACAAATTATCTGGGGTGCCGACTCTTGAGCAAGCTACATAGAATTGCCCGTGTGAAAAACATGGCGTTTCCAAGTTAATGCCTGTCACACAAAGCGATTGCTCCTGGGCCTTGTTGATACTCATAGCGAATGAAAGCCGTATGGGAAACAGCAATCGCTTGTAATGGAAGGGCATATTTTTGTATCACTAGATATTAATAGAATGCGAGGAATGAATACGTCTTCACCTGCGGCATTCCCCGTGATGATCGTGGCCTCTATTGCGTTCGGCAATAGATTCTTCACGGTTAGTCTTGTTCCATTGCACAGCCTTGGTGGGTCGAGGTTACGTAATAGCATGATAGGGGATCCTTTTTTTAAAGTGAGCTTATGTGGCGGCCTTCCTGGGGGTTCAAGGGAATTTAAAAATTCTGTAGGGTAACATACAGCTTGCTCCATATCCATTACTGTATCAATAGATGAAGAGGGGGCAGAGTTGCCGGGGAGCATATCCTGAATAAGATCGTTAACATACTGTATTTAACGCTGTCGTTTTTTGGAGCTAAAATGGCCCTTTCGCACAACTATCGATGCGATTTGTAATTTTCTTGTATATCTGGAAACACTTTAATTATCAGCTCGTCGAGTGAAGAAACCATATTGCAGAAATTTGAGGGAAACGAAATTAAACTCGTAGTGGGGTCGACAGGAACTTCTCCATTGGCAATTAGCAGCAATTGCTGTGAAAACTGCTCCGCATTTGTTTCTCCTCGTAAATTAACCCTCATATTCATCATTGCATCATCATTTTATGTTCATTGTTATAATTCTTTGAAATGAACTTTCTCTCATTGCATCATCATTTTGTGCTCATTGTTATTGGTGCACAGTTGTCCAAAACATTCAGATAACGGTCGGAGTTCATGATTCCTTGCACAGGAACGAGCTGGCCCAGTCCGTACCATGAAAATGAGCCCCACACCATGACTCCTCCTCCTCCGAACTTGACTGTGGGCTCTGTGCACTCAGGTAAGAAGCGTTTTCCAGGTATGCGCCAAACCCAAACTCGTCCATCGGATTGCCAGAGTGTGTAGCGAGATTCGTCTGTCCACATTACACGTTTCCATTGGTCCATTGTCTAGTTTCTGTGGGCTTTGCACCACTCCAGACGTCGCTTGGCGTTGACCCTGCTGATGTGGGGCTTGTGGGCAGCAGCACGGCCATGGAATCCCATCGTGTGCAGTTCCCGACGAATTGTCATGGTACTGGCATCATTTGCAGAGGCGTTTCGAAACTCTGTGGCAATTTTTTCCGCGGAGGACTTCCGGTTGCTGCGGGTGACACGACGAAGCACTCGACGGTCTCTGTCCGTTAGTTTCTTGGGTCTACCGGTTCGTTGTTGAACTGTTGTTGATCCCCGGGTCTTCCATTTCATAATGACATCGCCTACTGTTGACTTGGGTATCTGAAGAAGGCTGGAAATGTCACGCACGGACTTGCCGCATAGGTGACATCCAACGATGGTTCCACGTTGGAACTCACTGAGCTCTGCCGAACGACCCATTCTTGCCAATGTCCAAGCAGAGTTGTGTGTGAAGGTGTGGGAAGCTATTTAAATGATGTGCAAGTCATTATCATGTAACATTGGGCCAATCGATGATCTGTGAGGGGTGTCCGGATATTTTTGATCATATAGTGTATATAGAAAGTAGTGATGTCCGTTGGATCCGGATCTGAAAATATCCGGATTCGGATCTAGAAATATCCGGATCCGGATCTCGGATCTCGGATATCGGATCTCGGATATCGGATCCGGATTTCGGATCTCGGATATCGGATCCGGATCTCGGATCTCGGATCCGGATTTCGGATCTCGGATATCGGATCCGGATTTCGGATCTTTTCGCTGGATGCGTATTAAGACTAATTAGGACTTAAGAGGACTAGGCTATCACTTAATAAAAGCATTTATAAACTGCTTTCAGAAAAAGTTTGCATATACACAATTTCCTGATATAGGATCCGAATTTCGGATCTCGGATCTCGGACCTAGGTCCGAAAAAAAGATCCGGATATCCGGATCTTGAATTATCCGGATCTTGACATCACTAATAGAAAGATAGATAGAAGATGATTCACAATGACTGTAACAAATTTTGGCATTTTTGGGGGGAGATCAGGCGGAACAAAAAATGTCATAGGAACATACATTATCTAACAAAAAGTAATCGGACACTTTCGATTTTAGACATTTTGTCGAAGATTTAAAAAAAATACTTGAGGAATATCCTGAAACTTCAGGGGAGTAAAGAGCATGTTACACATTTCATGAAGGTTTTGTACATTTCATGTTTAAATATAATGTTTGGGATCATCTTGAAAAAAATAATGCTTGAAATGCAGTGTAGCTGCAGCATATGCTTATGAGGCTTCTTTTACTTATCTGTGTTCATTTTTATGAGATATTAAGGTTTCTTTAAAATAAAATCGTAATGCATTCGTAGGTTTTTTGTTTATAATATGCAGGGAAGAAATATTGATTTCATATCAGAGTAAGAAGAAGAAGTTAATATTTGTGTCCGATCTAAAATAAAAATTTAGAGAAAGCCCCTTATCGTTTTGTTGATTTTTGAGAGCAATTGAAATTCAACTCATTCTATCGACGATATGTTTCTGAATGTTCACGATATTTCCTTGGGCTTTTATAAGAGTAGCTCTATATATTTGGCTAATAAATTATGCAAAAGAGAATTTGGTAACGCTTGCGCATGCGCAGTTAAACATTACATGTATTTAATAAAAATGCTCTTATTTACTGCCTTCGAATGAAACACGACATTGCAGATGTAGTATCATCATTTCATGTGCTTTCTGTCACGCGATCAGCGGCATTCACGCAATAAATCGTTACCAATGATCGTAATCAACCTTCTATATAATTCAGCAAGGTTCTTACATTTGCTCTATACTTAATTTTAACTTTTTTATTAATTGCACCGTTCAATAATTCAATTTTTGAATAATGGAATAAAATTGAATAAAGGTTTTAAGAGCTCTATATAGCCAAAAACAGACGGTGGATAAAAACAATTGACGAAGTGAAACAAACCTCTTGTCAAAAACAAAAATATTTTAATAATTGACTGTTCATTTTACCTATTTTAAAAACTTATTATTCTTTTTCCCTCAGGTGAATGAGGTTATCAGAAAGCTCAGTATTTACCCGGTTCATCTTACAGCTTCAAGTTTTTTTATTATCAATAGGATGTTGTTTACTACGGTATGTATTTATCTGATATTCTCATTTATCTGATAATGAAAAGAAACCTCCATAGTGCGTGTTATAAATCAAGCCACATACCATATTTCTAAAAGTTATCGTCATTCGTTAATTTCAAACAAATAGCCGGCTTAGTGATCGAGAGCGCTAAACCGCAGATCTTGGAACCAACGATTTGAAGCGAGTCACAGATTCGAATCCCGCCGAGGGCCTTGCTGCCTGTGTTTGTCGCTATTGTAACATTTTCTCTCGAGAGGTTGGCGTAATGAAGGGCATCCGGCAGGTAAAAATTTATTGCCACATCAAATAATAATGTCATGGGAATAATTGGAAAAAGGAAGGATGAAGAATAAATTTATTTCGACAAATACTGGTCATTGAAGTTTGGTTACATAAAGGAATATACTTGTGTGCAATAGTACGGTATTATTCACAGAACTATACAATTTGAAAAGATCTGGAGGAAATCATTGCTATACTGGAAGTGCGACTACATTTGCTAAGTAAACTTGACGGTGCCATGTTAAGATCATTGGCCAAATCTTTTCTCTTTGCTTTTGATTTACCTTTTGATTGTCTCAGTCATAACGGCAGAAAAGACAACAAATTTTTAAAACTTCTCTGTAAGTGGTCATGCGAAAAGGGACCTGAAGGGAAAATATTAGCTTCCGAGAAAAACGCGTTAAAGTTTGAAGACGTGTACTCTTCAAATGCAGCTCTGCCAGTGAGTGAAGCAAGCGCAGGGGAGGAGCAAGCCAACACCTTCTAGACTGTCCTAGACACAAGACTATGATGTGAAAAACATTAATTCAACGTGTGCGGCGTATTAGAGTCAACTGAATCCGAGATGCGTGAGAAAAATAATTAATATTAAAAGAAACTGTTCACTATAATAATTTTCTGTTTGGTCTAAAATAAAGTTAAAAGTCCAACCAAAATATTAAAAAAACTTTTCCAATTTCTTCAGGTCTCTTTTCGCGTGACCACTCACATATAAATTGTTAATCATGAGGGCATTTACTAATCCCCAGAAAAATTGCTTAATACAAATGTAGCGGCATACTGGATGTTCCCGAGGCCAACGAGAAATACAAGGCCCTGACACGGAAAAGTCACCTGACCATAGCAGTCCGAACAACAATTCAACTTTCATTGTTTTCAACAAACGAAAATATACAGATTGTTAAAATCCAAGTTGGAAACAATGAATGTTACATTGAATACCGGAACGAACAAATAGACCACTGTTCCATATAAGAATTTTTAATTGACGGATATGTATTTCGGCAGCACTGCAGCCTTCTTCAGCATCCAACTATCGACCACGACTAGAAGAGGTAAACAACTTACTGGTTGTGGTCGATAGTTGGATGCTGAAGAAGGCTGCAGTGCTGCTGAAATACGTATCCGTCAATTAAAATTCTTATGTGGAATAGTGGTCTATTTATTCGTTCCGGTATTCGAAGTTTATCCACAGATTCTGGCGTAATATTCTCCTTATAATGTTACATTATTAGGTCAGGTGACTTTCCGCATCAGGGCCTGTCTTTCTAGTTGGCTTTGGGATGTTCCCATATAACGTACGTTAATTGTTGGCAAGTTGAAGTGATGTAACAATGTATTACGTTGCAGTAGTGAGGCTTTCTCTCTCGGTGGTGACGGTTGAAGGCAACAGTGATATGTCAAAAAGCAAGACGTATTAGATAAAAACCAAAAACTAGAAGCGTAAAAATAAATAAATAAAATTTAAAATCGTGACAACATTTTTATCACGAATGTCTGATGACCTGTTGCATAGTGGTAAGATTTGGAACTCTGTTTTGTAAACATCTTCAAAGATCGCCAGCCACATCGAGGTCAAAGAAACATTGATATACGATATCAACATCGCCCGTCACTAAAAGATAATTGTTATCCAGAAAGTTTAAATTTAATCCTCGGTGTAAGAAGAAATTCTGACCTAATGAATCTAAAGACTAACAAGGGAGGATTCGAACCTGGCGCCGAAATCTTTGTTTACGCGCAAGCAAATCTTGGAAGCGAAGTGAAAAAAAAAATTGGCGATAAGGGGGAAGAAAAATAGAATACAATGCGTCCATCCGGGGTTAGCATGGACAGAGGCCGATGAATTAGTCCCGGATGGGTAATGACGACTGCTATAAGGTGGTCAATGGGTGGGGGTTAAGTTCGTATATCGCTAATGGTCGCCCATCCAGTGACTGATGTTGCTTAACTTCACAACTAGCGTGTTCAGTGAAAGCCCACTTTCCATCTGTACTTTATTTATGGAAACCTATTATTTCATCACTTAGATTAAGTTCTATTTTCTATGATCAAATTAAGCAATAGCAAACTGCAGTGTACAGGGTGGATACAAATTATTTCAGGCCTCGAAGTTCTCCTATATTTCCTATATTATGAAGAAATCGTTCAAAAATGTCCTATATATCTCCTATATTTCGTATCCTCCTATATTTTAATAAATAGTCTAACTGCTACTCAGGGCCGGATTTACATGAAAAGAGGCCCCTAGGCTATTCCACTTATGAGGCCCTTTCACCTCCAATTTTTAATGCTAACAATTTGCATGTAGGTCTCTCTTGATCTTGAGGCCCTAAGCTCAAGCCTAGTTAGCCTAATGGAAAATCCGGCTCTGCTGCTGCTGCATTAGAAACATTACCAATATGTCTATTCATCCAAAATTCAATCAATGGCAAAACTGCAGCGGGGAAAAAACTCCCTAGTATTTGAATCGCTAATTTTCCAAAGGGCGTATGTCCACATGCATAAATATTCATGACTAGCACCGGAAGTATTGTGTGTAATTCAGTGGCGGCAGCTAGGTGGCGATCCCAGCATTCAGTACGGGATTAGCCTGGGATATAAAAGCTAGGACGATTAATCGTCCTAAAAGTACTTATGTGCCATATCAATAATTTTACCTATTGCATGGTTTCTTAATGGAAGAGGTTATGACACTCGTAACTGTTCCAATGCTATCGGCGCGTCCCGGAAGTAGGTGGCACTTCGAGCAATCTATGCTTCATTTATCAAATTTCTATGAATCATTTATTTAAGATAAAAAACTTAAAGTTTATAACTAGTTGAATTCTATTGTACATGTATATCTGATTATTTAGAGAAGACTTTGATGTTTTGCCATCTGGTGGTCAAAATAACAGCTGCATCGCGTTTAAATGGGAGTGTCAGTTAATATCGCAAATATATCACAACTCGCACTATTACATCGTCATGATTTCGTGGTCAGTTATTCGAAAGAAAGTAACCATGAGTAACGTTTTCCCTCGAGAAAAGTGAAATGACGAGGGAGAGTGGCACCCTCTTTTAAACAATATTCAATTTTGCGTGGTGGTTCTGTTTTAGCGCCTTTATCTTTTTCTAGCGCAAAATTTAGCGCAATGGTACTATTTTAGCGATATTTTAACACGTTTTAAACAGATGAATTATCATTTTTGTAAATGATAAAGTAAAACTGCTCCAATCCGGACTTTTATCGGCTCTGCTCTGGATAAATATGTATTCTAAGCCAATGGGCAATGCTGCTGCTTCCCAAAAGTACCCATGTTCGTTGTATTATGTATAATAAGTGATGTATATGTTCACATAATGCTAATAATTTGTTTTTAAAAACGGGGCTATCATATTTTTGGTGACATATGCTTCAACTTAGCGCTTTTTTAACGCGTTTTCATCGAATTTTAGCAATTTTTTGGCGCGTTTCAGCAACACCGTTAGAGCGATCTGAAAATTTGAGTTGGCAATAATAGAATAACTATCAACAAAATCACGTGACGTGCTCATGGCATTGCATTGGCGGCAATTAGTAAAAAGTAAGGATATGTTTCTTATGTTAGATTAATACAGCGTACATTGGCAACAGCAAAACACAAGATACCATAAGTATTCTACTATAATGCGAAAAATGTTGACCTGAAAAAGCACCCAAAATTGTGCAAGGCAGAAAAATTAGCGCTACAACGACTGGGAGGGGGGTTGGGGGTAAAACGAATTTCGATCTGACGAATTTCAAACGAAACTAGCATATAATACAGAAAAACTGTACCTGTATATTCAATAGTATACACTAGTTCGATAGGTCGAAGTACGTTTGCATGGCGACAGAGAAGTCAATGGAAAATTGAAAAAAAAAGCAAATTATATCGTATAAATGTAAATAAATAAATAAATAAAAATATACAATAAACAAAAATGGGGATCGCATTAATTAATATAAACAGGCCTTTAATGCATCAAAATACAGGGTGATTCAGTCAATTTCTGACCATTTCAGTACTATGATTTATTGACCCATTAATGTTTACAAACTTAGCATTTCAGTATGATATTTTAGGCAGTTCGGAGTTTTTATTCCCGTGGAAAAGTCTTGATGATATGCTCAATGTGGCCACACGAACGTTTTGAACTGCTCGCAGCCGAATGGTGAAGATATTCATAACTCTATCCAGGATTTCTGCATCCACAAGGGTGCAGCAGTCGACGATGCTTTGTCGCAGCTGGTCTAGGGTTCTTGATGCTGTAGTGAACACACTGTCTTTAAGGAACCCCCAGAGATAAAAATTACATGAGTTTAGGTCAGGAGTCGTACGGGCCAAAGAGGGCCACCCCCGAATCGATCTGTAAACCTGTTTGAAATGACACGATTTCCGAATTTCTGATTGAGAAAGCCTAGCACTTCATTAGTGGTGTGAGGCCTAGCCCCATCCTGTTGAAACCATTGATGTCGAAGCAGTATACGCCTCCTTCGCAGCTCGGGGATGAAGAAGGTTTCCAACATGTTAAGGTAAGCCTATGATGTTATGGTGCCCTCAAAAAAGAACGGACTAAGATGATACCTCTTTTGGAAATCGCGCACCAAGCTATAACCTTTCGTGGATGAAGAGGTGACTTATGAATCTCATGAGGGTGCTGGGAACCCCAAAAACGAACGCTATGTTTATTACCGTCACCTGACAGATGGAAGAAGGCCTCATCTGACACCCACAGGTTGTCCACAATGTCCTGATTGGCTTCCATTTCTGCTCCAAACTCCATCGCAAATTGTTGTCGTTTCTGTCTTCCAGTGTCTGTTAACTCCTGATAAACATGGATCTTATACGGGAACAGGTGTAAATCCTTTCTCAAAATTCGCCACGTCGCGGTATACGACAACCCTTCTTCAATGGATAGGCGGCGAACAGATTTTTTGGTAGGGGAATCGACCAACCTTTTGTGCGAACATGTTGGACAACTTCGGCCGTTCGAACACGAGCTTCGCTCCCGCCTTTTTTCTTGCCTTTAACACATCCAGTGGCACGAAATTGCTTGACAAAATCCATGATTGCTTGCCTGCCTGGTGCGTCTCGACACTTATACTCCTTCCGGAACTTTCTTTGCACGGTTACAGGTGATTTTGTCTCGAAATACCATTCGACAACCTTGCATTTCTGCTCTGTTGATAAATACCATTTTCATGCAGCGCCGTTGCAACAATACAAACTCCAACTATTTAGAAATTCGATATGACGCTCATATTCTTTCAATTGTTTATCCCTAATGCACGTCATTTGAGTGAAATGGTCAGAAATTGACTGAATCACCCGGTAGTATCCTATATTTTTTTGTATTAGCTCCTATATTTATTTTATTTCTCACTTCGATGCCTGAATTTTCATACCCGAAGCAGGTATGTTTGATGAATAGGAAATTGTGGGTGACTTATCCCATGATGTATTTTCATCATCCCAAATATGCAAATTAGGACACATTCAAATCCTACCTTAAAAACCGTAACAAATACACGAAAAGTTCCAATTGAAGACTTGTTCAGAATGGAATTCCGAACAAAACAAAAAAAAACCCTTCAAAATGCGATGAACGGATCACCAAGAATGACATGTTGAATTTATTAGCTATCTCCCTATGCACTTCACAAGACATTTGAATGTTCAACATGCAAATCAATAAATTACCAAAAAATACCATAATAACATTCACTTTCATGAGGAAAAGCAAATAAAAGGCAAAGGAAAAGCAATTATTTATGCACTGTGGCTGTTTGTAAATTACAAATAATTGTGATTGTTGGTGATCCGTTCATAGGATTTTGGAATTTTGTTTGTTTGTTTGTTTTGTTCGGAATTCCATGCCGAACAAGTTTTCAATTGGAAATTTTTATGTCATCCACAAGTTACTATTCAATGGATTCATCAAAATTGACATATCTGCTTTGGTTACGAAAATAAAAGGGGGGGGGAATTTTTATATCCACCCTGTATAAAATGAGAAGAAGCACTTACGTTAACTTTTGGTTTATATTGCTAAATGCAAAACTTTCACCGCGATTATCCAATATGTCTCATGTGTGCACAGGGGATTGGATAAAATGCCACAAGACAAACTGCAACGGGACAAAAAGCAACAAAGTCTCAGGGTCTAAAATAAAATCATTAAATATGAATAAGCCAGGTCTAAATTTTAACAGTAATTTTATTTCATACAATAGTGTTACTCCTATCATTGGAAGCAATGCCCGACAGCTCGAATAAATGAAAGCAACGTTTCGGTATTTTGTGTATAATATGTGAAGTCTGGCTAGTCGCTCCTTGAATACTTTTAGGATGTCCGATGAGTGATGGACAAAAACCCCGCATGCCCAAAACCACTCCGGACAAAAACTCTTATGATGCCGGATGACATTCGTCTCA
>JAHWFO010049497.1:37079-52976 GCA_023313115.1 Rhysida immarginata
TACGGGACAATTCCCCCTTTGCTTATTAGATCCATTCCACCCTTGCATCCGCCGTAGCTAAGGAATGTCCACTCTTGACGATGCGGATCGCACCTATGATCATAATTTGTGCGAGAGTTGGAGTTTGTCTTTCAACCATTTGTTGAGGCATGCTTGGAAGGCTATTAAAAGTATCTGAAAAGATCAGAGGTTGGTTTAAATCTCTCTTCTCAAGGAATCTCGCGGAGAACTCCACAGAAGCGAATTAAACGTGCCACGAGGGAGCATCAAAAGCGACTGTGTCAAGAAGAAGACGTTGGAAATTTTTTTAGATGGTATAGGACATGCAATCAGACTTATTTGAATTACAGGATTAGAGCTTAATGAATTATTTAATTTTTAAGTAATAAAAATTTAATTTCTTGTATGTGATCAATTTTGTGCAATAATTTTATAGTTATTCAATTTTTTTTTGAAAATAAAGTTACGGTATGAGACGAGAGTCATCCGGCACCATACGAGTTTTTGTCCTTCGGAAGTTTAATCGTGTCCAGATCCCTCTTAGGATACGTCTCTTTGGCGGTTGTCCGTGGCTGGCTTGGTACACCAGCATGCTCGCCATAGCCTGATCTTTGCGGAGGCGTCGATCATAGTCCACATGCACGGATGACGGTGACCCAGTCTTGTCTTGATCGAGTTGTCCCATTACCATTGAGCATAGTTTCGTGAACGTTCCAAACTTCCGGCGGAAACATGGACCGTGATCGTCTCACTCGAAGAGGTAGACCATTAATGCCTCCTCTACCGACGGCAGCTGGACGGACTGCTCGAAGACTGCCGGAGATGTAGGTTTGGTCGAAATATGCCACTTGTAATTCAGCTTCGACTGAAGCAATACCCCTTACAAATCTTCCATCCATGACATCTTTTACTGATATTAAATCCAATCCATTCAGCATTCCCCAGAAATGCCTGAAGTAGTGGTGTGCGATGGTTTAAAAACCACCATCGATGGTATGAACCGTCTCGAAACCCAATCGATGGGTTCAGGAAAACCATCGATGGTTCTTTTAATTTTTTTATCTCACTAAAATAGCATAAAATCACATAGATAAAGCTTAGACTACAACAAATATTTTATTACTGAGAATTTGACAAATGTAAAAGTTGGGTTTAATAAAATTTATGCAAGACATTCAAAGGCATCGATTGTAAAATCACAATTTCTCCAATTGCTTTGGACTTAACAAGTTAACATGGTCCTTTTTTTTCCAATGGCGCAACCTGCTTTTGAAAAAGTCTTTCTGCAGGCACAGATGTTGCTGGTGGCGTTAAAAATCTTTGGGCCATCATTCTAAATGCAATATTATTTCCGTGCATCATCTTCCAAGCATGCAGTGGATTACTATTATGAGGAGTCAGTGGCGATTCAAGGTAAAATGTCAAAATTGTGTGTAAGCCATTGCTGCTAGTAATGTTGTGAGACGAAGCAGTATTCCTAGATAACGCTACAGTTCTCTTTGACCACAAATCATTACTATCAGTGGCAGTTACATTGTCACCTGTTGTTTTATCACTTGCAGGTTTAGACTTGAGGCCATTATTCACAAAGTTAATGGCTGTGGCACAACATTGCGCACTCTTGAAGTCCATATTTTTGAATCTTAGATCAAGTATGGTTGCTACACTGTGTAAAATGCTCTTTTCATGTTTTCCAAATCGTTTGCCCATGTGGTGAAATGCGGATTTTCTTAACACTGTGCATCTGCCATTATAGATACAAGCGGAATTACCTTGCTGATGGTGGCGTTCGCTTCTCCAGAAATTTCGTTTGATCGACAATCGAACAGCGCAGGGAAAAACGAAACGAGCGGTCCGAAAGCAACGCTTTCACTGCCATACTCATCCAGGAAGTAACCAGGGGAAGTACACTGAACTAGGCAAGAAGCCAGATGAGACCTAGTTAAGTCATCCAGTGGATAAGTTTGGGTCCTTTCCTATAAGGACGAATAAGTTTTTCACTTCACACCTTATTTATCTGGTATAAAGCACACCAATGGGAGGCCAGCGCCAAATCTCGAAACCGCATTGGTCGTCTCTTCTAGTGATTAACTGGTGATTTGACTTAACCAACCATTTACCATCAAAGTACAATCGAAATTTCCATCGATGGTTTGTAAACCACCATCGCTGGCAATCGGTGTTTTATAAAAATCGTTCGATGGTTTTATCGATTAATCCATCGATGGAAATTTCGATTGATCGACGAACAAAACCATCGATGGATCGCACACTACTGCCCTGAAGTCACCCAACTTGTGCACCTGTGCTCTGTGTCAGATGCTCTTGTTGGAAGTCCGTCAAGCACGTGGATCTAAGTCAAATCGAAGTTCTTCGCATTTTGCGTTGATTGCTTGAAACCAGGGTTGCCAGTTCGATCTAATCGAACGACACCTACCGTCCCCTACTATTCCACCTAATTTGTCAAGATGTTATCATTCATCATAACACCTACCCCTCCCCCCCTTTCCTCCCACACCGGATGAAAGAGTAGTCCGTTTATAAGAGTAAGGCGGAAAACCTGACAAAAATCACAGAAAACAGCACAGGGAAAGGAAAGTAAAAACTCCATAATGCCCATCGTGGTTGTGTCAAAAATACAAAAAATATCGTCGACATATCTATGCCACACCGATGGGAAGTAGTTAATCGAGGTGACAGCCAAATTTTTACCTAGGTAACGAAGGCCCTGGTAGTTTGGAAGGATTTATATTGGATATGGTCGAAATTATGGCAACAGTATGTTTATTTATTTTGGTGGAATTCCACCTAATCTGGCAACCCTGCTTGAAACATTTCCAAGGCTTTGTGACTGGCTTGTCATGAAAACGTATACAACTAATTGTGCACTCTTCCACAGCAAGTATATCCAATGAAAAGAGAAATGTCTAGTTAATGTATATTATTTATCGTTGTATTAAAATTACCTCGTGTAAGTTGGACCCTGAGACTTTGTTGATTTTCGTTCGGTTGCATTTTGTCCTGCACGCGGATGGAAAATAGGAAATTGAAACTCTCCCGACTTAGAACAATGGTAACTTTGAATATCAACTTGCATCACAGAAAACCTAACGGCGGTACAAAATGTTAATAACAAAACGATATACCAATCAAAACAGAATATTCACAGTTGATCTGCGATCTTTCCATCTTCCGATAGTTAGCACGAGACACTGTTGATACATTCTAGAAGAGAAAAAATTACCGGCTTTTTTTCAGGATATTGGAGGCACATTTGGCCTCAACGGTAATACGAAGTGCTATCTCCTCGGACTAAATGCTTATGGGAATTCGTATCAATTGGCAAAGGAAACATGTTAATGCCCGAATATGAATAATGAGATTTATCATTTTTTTCTTTTCAGATATGCGGAATTGTTGTAACATATTTCACTGTTATGATGCAATTAAATACATCTCCCGTCAAAAAAACTAATAATAACTCCACATTTAACAAAGAAACTCCCGTGTGTAATCAGCAGGAGCCTTAGCTGTCCCTTAATGCTATTCATCTGAAGAATTTTTATTTATTCTAAGCAAATTCAATAAATAAACAACCGTATATTTTTGTATAGCATCAGAGTCAAACAAAAGCTTGTAAAATTAAATAAACACAGAAGTTACTAAAAATTAATTTTTGCATTTTATTTTATTTGAAAATGAGAATCTCATTAAAAATGCTGTACAATTATTTATTAAAGCTATTTTTATGCAAAGTAAATTATGGCAAATGATAATTATTATTGATCATTACATATAATTGTATCTTCATCCTCATTTTTTTTTTGGGGGGGGGGGGGGATAAAGATCAAATTGATGGCTCACAAGGAATCAAAGGTTGACTAAAAACACTGAAAACATCATGCTGGTAATGGGTTAAGTATTTTCAATATTTTCCCCTGTAGCAATTTAATGGTGAACTTTGGACCATCCATTCTTTGGTAAAAAATAAACAGTATTTTATCACCCTGTGAAGTTTATGCACCAAGTTCAAAAACACCCTATATATAAAACTACGGAATGTTCACGAAGCCACTGTCGGTCGACAATAAGGATGGCACCAAAAATTTGTGCGGGAATTGGAATCATACCTTGGTGGATACACTTATTCAACTATTTGAAGGTCTTGAAAATATTCCCAGAGATCAGTCTTTGGCCCATACCCCCTTTTCCGTGGGTTCATTCTTGTGGTGAAAATCATGTATTCTAATGACTTTGAGCAATTTTTCCTTCCATTTTTCAATCGAAAAATTATTATCTGTGATTGGAGTCAATCTCCAGTTTATAATTATTATTATTGACTTTGAGCAAAGCAACATGTATGAATTTCTTTTGCTTTTCTAAATTTTGCTCTCTCTGCCCACCAGAATGTGTATTAGCAAGTTTGTGTGTGTGACATTTTAATTTCCTCATTATTGGCAAACCATTACTGCAAATTTCTTAATTTAGCCTATCGACAATCGACAATCGAACAGTGTAGTGTATCGGTATTCAAGTGGAACTTGAAGCATAGCTTCCATAATCTCACCCTTCATAATCATATTCCAAGGGAAATACACTGAGCTAGAAAAGAAGCCTGATGTACCCACAAGGGTCATCCAAAGTATGAAAGAAAATTGCCTCCTCTTGGTGGAGGAAAATTTGATTGACGACTGTCTAGACTAGAAGCAGACCACTAGTTTAAGATAAAACACGACCTATGAAGTCCAGTAATCTGGAAATAAGACATTATCAATGTCTTCAAAATTAATATCAAGTATATGCCTTGGATCACGATATCTCTTTCTATGCATAGGATGCTTTAAAATGCCCGAGACTAGCTCGTTGCTATGATTTTCTATATTGGGCAGCATGGATTCCATGAGCCCTTGAACGTATTTGCCAATATGAGTCATGTTGAAGTCATTATAAATGGAGGAATTGCGAACAATTCTCCGATCTTTTTGCGCAATAGTCCTAAGGGTAACGTTTTGGAACGTTTGCAGTTCTTTCCATCTAGTTTTACATATTGTGGCCCAGACGGGCATACCATAGGTCAAGATAGTCCGAACAATGACCTTATAGAGTAGGAGTTTATTATCAATGTTTAGAGCACTATTCCGGCCCAGCAGAGCAATCAAGCTAAACTTGGCTCTCCTGGCCTTATTCAACGCATAAGTTGCGTGGGGAGTCCAGGTAAGTTTAGAGTCAATAACAACACCAAGATATTTATAAGTTTCAACCCAGTCCAGTTTTTTGCCATATAGTGTTAGAGAATCTAATGATCTCTTTCTCTTCTTAGAGACAAACATCGCCTTGCATTTGTCTACATTCAATTTTAGCCTCCACTTGCTAAACCAGCTTTCACACTCCTTTAGAGCCTTCTGCAGCCGCGAGACTACTACGGCTGGTTGACGAGCACAGGTCAGTATAGCAGCGTCATCTGCGTAAAAAAAGAGCAGAAGGACTTGGGAAGTCTCGCATAAAATAATTGAATAATACTGGCCCCAGAACTGAACCCTGTGGGACACCAGCTTTTACTTCATACATAGGAGATAGACTATCTCCAACTCTGGCCTGAAAGAACCGGTTGGAGAGAAACGAGTGTATCAGAGTAATTATGTCTTGAGGAAATCCATCCATAATCATTTTAAAAATAAGACCATCGTGCCAGACTTGGTCGAAGGCTTTGTGTACATCGAGAAAAACGACCCCACAGTACATAGAGAGATTAAGGGGCTCATTGATATCCGCTGCGAGCCTCCATGTTTGGAGTTGGCAGGAATGGTTTGAGCGAAAGCCAAATTGTTCATCGCGGATGAGATCGTTGGCATCACAGTGCTCAATGAATCTCTTGAGAATTGTTTTTTCCAGGATTTTGGAAATTGATGGTAACAAGCTGATGGGCCTGTAGCTAACAGGATTTGCAGGATTTTGTCCTGGCTTAGGAATGCTTAAGACAACTGATTGCTTTAGCCTAATCGGCATTTGATTTTTAAGAGACAAATCTATTTTTTTTTTAAAGAAGTCATTCTCTTCTACAATGATGTCATCTCCCAGGATTCACTCCAATGACTTTGTAGTATGGTTGACATGCTTGTAAATCTGCTATTGGTTGATTTTCGTATTAGCTCCACCAATCGCAAAGAATAAAAAAATGCATAAATACCAGATCATTGAGTAACCGAATCATTCTACTGTCTTGTCAAAACAGTCACTAAACAAGCTATTGCTATAAAGATCCCTTTCACCGTCTTCAAGAATGGACCGAGTAATTTTGACCGCCCGACGCAAGTATCTTTCTAAGGATCTAGCCTCTCCTAGGATCTTACCAGTCAAGAAAGAAGAAAAGCCCAAATCAGATGCTACTGTTGCCGCCCAAGACATTTCCAACAAGAACTATCAGAAAAATGATGCAGTATCGATACGTGTATTCCCTCTCCAAGGCTTAGTGCGCAATCGCATCGCCAGCAAGGATTTTCAGTTAGCTAGACGAATTCACGGCGAACATGCATAAATGGCTTCCATGAGTTCTTTTTAAACTATGATCTCGAAACGGCCCTTTTCAGGGCCTTAACTGGTGGGGAGAGAGATTATCGTTTACCATTGTTTTTTGTTTATTTGTTTTTTAATGTGCAATGCGCTTAAATTAAGAATTTAAAAAGAACTAGTTGAATGTACAAGGTGAATTTTTAACTGATTTAGTCGATTTCGGGAATAAAATTTTTTTGGTGTTTGGTAAACGAGTACATAGGCCAAAAGAAGAGAAATAAAGAGAAAGAGTGTTATGGATAGTGAAATTATTCAGTAAATAAAGAAAGAGAAGAAGTTAAACAAAGAAAAATTTAACATCGTTCTGTTGATAGTTTTATACTATCGAAGACCCGATAGTTCCCAAAAACTGTCTATTGATAGTTTTCATCAGGCCAGTAGAGGCTGTAATATAAGCGAGTCTATGTAAGCCATGTATCTCAAGTGCTGTTAGTGATCATTGCTCAATGTACACTTCACTGTTCGATTGTCGTGCTGTCTTAAACCTGGAAAGATCAGGGAATTTTTCAAAATCAGCAGAAACATTTTTGTCCAGTTACGGTGATGGCGGGCGTTCTCATCTGAAGTCACGGCCGTTCGCGAAGAATATATGTATCTCATTTTGTATTGCTTGCGGATCGACCGTGATATATCAAACAACTCCTAACAACGTGACATGATTCCCGGCCTAACCTGCAGTATGATGTCACCGTGGAGTAATATCTAATAAAGAATTTTAAACAATATGAGTGGTTGTGCATTTTCTCTTTTATTTTAAACAATAAAAGCGATAGCATCGATAGTGAACCCCCGATAGTTTCGATAGTACTATCGATAGTTTTTTAGTTTTTTTCAACTACAAAGTTTTATAAGTTGAAAATCGTGAGGATTGAACTTTTCAACGTTTTTTTAGGAAAAGCTTTTTATGCAGACGAGATGTAAACTAGTTTATAGCGATACGATATTATCTCTACTAGCAAGTCTTTGGAAAGTTCACTCGACTAGTTTATCAAGAGATGTAATTTGAGAAGTAATTTATAATACCTTGTTTGATTGCTGAACTGATAGAATTGGCCGGTTAAATGTAGGACATATGCCCAAAGGACACCATCCACGAAGACAAAAGCCCCTAGCCTAATTGGAAAAGTAGACAAAAGCTCCAGCCCACACGGTAACTTCCGTTATCCTTCTTTTTCAGAAAAACGATTAATAAGTATAAAATCATTGCTAAAAAGAAGTTAAATCGTAATGCATAAATAATTGGAGTGTAGGACAATAATTTCAATCTAATCTAGTCTGATTTCATGTCCATCTATAAATTCTTCTTACGTCGCCTTCTTTTGCACATAGGCTAGGGATGGGCGAAATTATTCGTTGGGTTTTAGACATCGATGTCCCCCTCCCGATGTTATAGCAATATCGATGGTTTTATTTCGATAACATCGAAATAAATTCACTTGATTCCGCGGCCTAAAAAAACTTCTAAAAAATCACCCAAATTTATGATTCATATTTACTAGAAAATCTTTTCAGTTTAAGTGCTTATTATTGAATAGGGGTGGAAGTAGCGAGAGCCAATCAAATTCAAACACAAGTGATTGGTTAATTCTCTCGCTATGAAATATCGCTGGGCAGACAATAAAAGAAAAAAGAAGTAGGCTGACCGGAAAGAGGGCAGAGAAGCTGATTTTCCTTTATTCGTTCAGTATATTATAAACAAGCCTTTTTTGTTTTAATGAATAAAATAAAGACATCGTTCAATAAAAACATTGTTGATTGTGCAATATTTGCCTAAATATTTTATTACAGAAAAAACATCGATGTCCCCCCCCCTCGATAATATCGAGCCATCGTCATTTTTGATGGTCCTTCGTCATTTTGATGGTCATTTTTGATGCTCCTTCGTGTCACTTTAATTCCACTTTAGTGTCCAGGTTTTTGTGATTATGTATTTTCGTCCCCTTCCTAGTTGTGATACTTTGGTATCGAATATTTTCTATTTATCGATACTGTCGCAATTTTCATATTCGATTAGTGTTGAGCGATACTCGATACTTGTGGTGTTTGAATATTGAGTATCACGTAATTTTTCTCAGATTCCTTAGTTCTGGGCCGATTTTTTTTAGTTCATTTGTAAATCCTTTCAAATAATGAAGAAATTATTATATCACAGCTAGCACTAAAATATTTATATTTAGTGCAACATCTGTGCCTTCTGAACGTGCATTTAGTAAAGCTGGAGAGTTAATCTCAAAAAAGAGGTCAAGATTAAACCCAAAAAATGTAGATAAATTTCTATTCATAAATTCAATGTATAAAATGAATGAGGATAAATAAAAATGTAATGTCTATATTTTCAAAAGTATTTGAGAAATTATTTTGTATTCTTATTTCAAGTTTCGTCTCGAAGTTTAAATTGATTTCGAGGTTTTAACATGGTTTTAACCCAACCCGGAGATTGATACGGCATGTCTTGCTTTAACGAACTTTATTAGTTTACACATGGCTGATAAGAAGTTTGTGGTCTCTTTAGAAGTTTTCATACAAGTTTATTCTTGGAGTATACTAAGGCCTTTGATTCTATCCCTTTTTCACTTTTAGTTTTAAAACTTACTTGGTTTTATAATATTCGTGGGTCCCCCTTAAATTGGTTATTTGATTTTTTATCAGAGTGATCCTATTCTCTCTAATGTTACTTCTGCTCCGTTAATTCGTAATCAGGGGGTCCCTCAAGGCTCTATTCTTTCTCCTTTATTATTCAATTTATTTAATAATGATCTTTCTTTTAATCTATCTATCCCTTCGATTATTTGTTATGCTGATGATATAACTCTTTCGTTTGCAGATTTCTAATTTACAATCATCAATTAATCAAGCCCTTATAACCCTAAGTTTTTGGAACTCATTTAATCAACTCTCATTAAATACTGGTAAAATCAAATATACTGTTTTTTTTTATCAGCGTAATAAGTGTAATTCCCAGTCTAATTTATCAGTTTTTAGCACATTTTCTATATATAGAAATGCGCTTATGTGATCGGTTTGTCCAGCTGTCCGTCCGTCCTTCTGTAGACAATCCCACAATTCATTGCGTTGCAATAGAAAGAGTGCATGTATTGAATTGCTGGAAGACACGAATTATCCTCGCATTCGGGAAAACGCGTGTTGAGAACATACATGGGTTCGGCTCTGCGCGTGCTCTAAACGTTAATGAGAGGATGCACGTGTTTGACGATTATTGAAAGGGTAGTTCGGTCTCTAAATCAAGAGAATTTTTTTTATTCCTAGGGAGCTTAGTATTTATTACAATAACTTGAAAACGAATTAACCTTTTCAAAGTCTGTTTTCACCAATCCATTAATATGGGACAGAGCACGAACAAGTACGAACGTGACATAGCCGGAATAAGTACGTACTATACTGGCACGTGCTTTAATGGTACCATTATGACAGTGTTGCCAACTTTTTTCCTCATTCTCCCCCCAGATGTCGTCACCCATCCCCCCAAATTCCACCAGAATTTTTGAAAAACCCCTAAATATCCCCCCAAATTCCAAAATAAAAAAAACATAGTACTTTTTTATTTTCATTTTATTTATATGAAAATAAATAAGATGAAATGACCAGGTAAAATGACCAAGGATAAGAAAAAGGGTAATCAGGGAACAATTGGGACCTGCTTAGTTTGTTCTAAACAGATATATGGTAAACAATGCTATTTAGTTTGTAATGGAGATTGTGGCAATTATTTTCATGGAACATGTGTTGGTATTTCTTCCGGCAATTTGCAACGACTGAAGCCATCATGGCGGTGTTCCTCGTGTGCGGAGCTCGGTCTAGACTCCGTCGATTCTGATAATGATGAAGCTGGTTGCGCTAATTCGCTGGCGGGTCAGTTGGATAAAGAGACTGAACTCCGTCAAACTTTAGGAGGTAAGTCATTTCAATTTGATTTTGCCTCGGATTGCTTGAAGCTGATTAATACGGTGCGCGACTTGATAACGGTTATCAAGGACCTTGTAGTGACTACCTCAAAACTACAGTCTGATAACAATAAGTTACTTAAGAAATTGGATGATATTATCGATATGTTTACAACAAATAAAATTAGTCTTCAAGCATCCGGTAGCCGTTCTTTTTCTGATGCGTTGAAATCTAGATCGAGCCAGCCGCTTACTCAGACTAATACTGCCTCATATGAATTGGATGAATTTAAAGTTAACAGAAAGACTCATTTCAGGTCTCCTGTTTCTAAAAGTCCCTTAAAAAAACCTATAGCTATTGGAATTTGGCGAACAGCGTTGGTTGTATAAGTGCAATTAAATTTAAACCGGTTACAAAAAGATTATTCATATCCAGATTAGAGCCCAGTGTCTCTGTCGAGACTATAAAAAGGCACATTGATGTAGTCTCTACAAGTAGTAATGTTATTAAAGGCTACAAAATTAAGACAAAATTTGATTCATACTCTTCCTTTGTCATTGAACTTTTGCCTGATGATTTTAATGTTTTATTTGATGCATCTCTATGGCCTCAGGGAACTTTACTTACTACATTTGTTGGCAAATTACATAAAGAGCAAATCTGTCTTAACGGTCAGGAGGAGACCTCACTTAATACCGATAATGATAAAGAGAATTAAATATCAAAATGTCAGGGGCGTCAGGACCAAAATTAGGGAGATTTTCGATTTTACTCTTGCAAATCGGAATGTGATTTTTTGCCTCTCTGAAACTTGGCTTGATGCTTCTATCCCTGATTATCTCTTGTTTGGTGATTCTTTTTCCGTCTTTAGGGCAGACAGGTCCGATGACAGAATGGGAGGAGGGGTGCTGATAGCTGTACCTCTCCTCATCGAAGCCTACAGGATTAATTTTTCTTCTTCTTGTAAAGCTATAGATATAGTTGGTGTTTCTGTGAGTTGTCGCAGCAGATCGTCTAATAAGAGGGCTCTAAATTTATGGAATGTGTACGTTCCGCCGTCAGTTCCCTCACGGGACTACGAAATATTTTTGGAAGAATTTGCGGATTGTATTTTTAAGAATTATACCGAGTCTATTATAGTAGGAGATTTCAATTATTCTGACCTCAGGAGTTCTCCTAATTGTACTTTTGTGGCTAAGCAAAGACAATTTTTTACTAATTGCTGGAGTTCCGAAATTAATGTTCGGAATTATAATTTTGTGCCTAATTATTTGGGAGACAATCTTGACAAGGTCTTCTCTAGTTGCTGTGTAAATGTTTGTATTGATCTGAATCCTATGTTAAAAGTTGATCAATTTCACCCTCCTTTGGTTGTAGATATTCCCGTAATTGATACTGTTCCCTTGATGCGAGTTGTTCCTGGAGTTGATTTTAGATGTGGAGATTTCTTTTTGCTGTTTAAGTTTCTCGAGGAATTTGATTGGGATAGCCTGCATAGCCTTGATGATGTTGATCTAGTTTGGGATATGATAGAGCATACAGTTAGAAAAGCTATATCGCAATACTTTCCGAAAAAGAGATTAAATAATGATAAACGTAAAGGTTATGTTGCTTTTCCTGGCTGGGTTCAATTTCAAACCAGGCATGCTTGGTATTGGAAGAACAAATGTTTTAAAGTATATAAGAGAACGCTAAATCCCAACGA
The DNA here is from genome assembly GCA_023313115.1 of Rhysida immarginata. Taxonomy (NCBI): domain Eukaryota; kingdom Metazoa; phylum Arthropoda; class Chilopoda; order Scolopendromorpha; family Scolopendridae; genus Rhysida; species Rhysida immarginata. The sequence goes on from JAHWFO010049497.1 coordinate 49,258, forward strand.
TTATAATCTCTTTAGTCATGCCAGGAAGACGTTTAAAAGTCTTTGGAGAAAAGATAAAGCGTCCTACTTTAGCTGGGCCGAATCTGAATTAACGTCAAATGCGAAAAATTTTTGGTCCATTGCAAATAAATTATTAGGCAAAAAAAATAAGTCAAACAATGCAATTTTGACTCATAGTACTTTAGCTGAAATTGCAAAAGTTTTTGAAGAAACTTTTTCCAACAAATGCCATATTAATTTTAGCAACTGAAATTTAGAACAGTGTTGGAGTAATGTTGGGCAGCAGTTTTCTTATGAACCGATAACCGAGTTAGAACTTATTAGTACAGCTAGAAGGCTATCTGCCTCCAGATCTTGTCTTCTGGCTGATATTCCTGATTATTTGTTTAAAGGTTGCATATCTGCCCTGGTTTTGCCTCTGGTCTATTTGTTTAATCTCTCTATTTCGACCGGCAAATATCCCACAAAATGGAAGCAGGTTACAATTTGTCCAATTCCCAAAAAATCAACTGTCGAGGGTATTGGTAATTTTCGCCCTATCACTCTGATTATTTTTCCAGCCAAACTGTTGGAGACTATAATCGCTACTCGTCTATCTGAGTTTATTGACAATTACTTGCCGGACTCTCAGCATGGCTTTCGGAAACATCGTTCTACTCAGACTAATCTTGCGACTCTGACTCAGACTCTCTCTATCCATTTAGATCGCAGGGATCAGGTTGACGTGATTTATTTGGATTTCTCAAAAGCCTTTGATCACGTCAACATTGAACTGTTAATTCACAAACTAAACTTCATTGGTCTTTCCAATACTTTATGCAGTTGGTTTAGTTCGCTGCTTACTGATCGCTGTTTTTTGCTCCGTGCCTGTGGCTTGGAAACTGGTCCTTATTAGATCCGTAGTGGAGTCCCCCAGGGCTCCCCGCTAGGTCCTATTTTGTTTAATGTTTTTATTGCGGACTTACCTTATGCAGTTTCATCGAAACGTATTGGCTTCTTACTTTATGCTGACGATGTCAAAATCTTTTGTCGCATTTCCTGCTGGAATGATTGTGCTCTTTTACAGACAGCTTTGAATGACATCTATGATTGGGCTTCGGGAAATGGACTATCCCTTAATCCCGATAAATCCTATGTGATATCTTTTACTAGGAAAGTGTCTTCTTATTATTTTGATTACTTTTTGCAAAATAATATTATTGAAAGAAAGACTTCAGCTGTCGATCTCGGTATTATATTCACGAAGAACCTTTCATTTGCTGAATATATTGATTCACTTACACGTGACATTTGTCGGAGACTAGGTACTTTGAAAAGGCTAATCAACTTTTTTGCTAAACCCCTATCTTTTCTCTGTCTGTTTAAGAGCATCGTTCTTGCGAAACTACTGTACTGTATCTGGATATGGTACAGTACTCCAACGCAGAATATGCTCTTTCTGTATAATAAATTGATTAACTTTAAGCGTTTCTTTTTGGCGAAATTTCCTACGTTTAAAGTGAATGATCATTTTCACAAAACTTTTGATATTTTTAATATAATAAAAAATGTCTTCTTTAATATTTTTATGGGGATTTTACACAACCGCATAAGGGTCAGATACATCTCCACTTTTCTTCAGTATCGTTCAGTTCGCCCTCTTCGTACTAATAAAAACTTAATTATGAAATACAAGTGGAGGACGCATGTTTCGGATGTCAATCCCTTGGTCAAATTATTAATTAATTTTTATAATAATCCTCAATTTTTAGACATTAATCTTGATATATATCAACATAGATATATTTTTTTGTAAAAATTTATGGTTTTGTATACATTTCTGTTCTCTTTGCTTGTTAATGTTATTAATCATTGTTTCTATATTATTTTTTTTTATCTAGTTTTACATCTTTGATTTCTGAGTTTTTAATTTCGTAACTATGTGTACGTCTTTATCTTTGATTTTTTTTTTATTTTTTATTTTTTTGTTGCTAATGTGATTTTCATTAACCCCGTTTTTGGGCAGTTTGCCTGTAGGGGGACAACATGGGGCTTTCCCCTCCGGATTATCTGGTGGGGTATTCCCTCACTGTTGTTACAAATATTATTAAATATTATTATATTATATTATTATATACAATGACAATTTAAACATTTAGTATTTCCAGTACATTTTCTAAGCAGTCTTCTTCCATGGCATTCAGTTTGTGATCGTACATTGTCTGATTGAATTTTTGGTACATGGGTGTAGTAGGTTCAAACTGAACACAATTAATTCCTTGTCGTTTAAGTTGGTACCTTATGGTCATCACTGATTGAACAACTTCAAGTGATATCTTGTTTCTAATCTTTGTTTTTACCAAGCCATATTCTGAAAACGCTCTTTCTACAGCAGCATTGCTGATTGGTAAGCACAAGGCTTTCATAGCCAACTTGGACAATTCAGTGAATCTTTGGTGGTTTGCTGAGTCCACATCTTTATTTACTTCAGCCCAAAACGTTTCTGCAGTATCTACATTTGCCTACTGTTTATTATTTAAATTAGCCCACTGGATCTCAATTTTAGATATTTCTGCAGGAGAAAAGCCTAGTTGCATTGCCAAGTCTCTAATAGATGGTTTCACTTGGGAAGTTGCAACCGAAGGATTTAGTATAGAAACTTGTTGCAAAAGGGCAATGTTTGACGGAAGCCTCTGCTGAATTTGTTTGCAAAGTGTAATTGTGAATTCTCTGCATCTGCTTTTTACATCATTAACTTCATATTCTGGCAATGAATTTGAAACACATTCAAAATCATAACCAAAATAAATCGATGCCGTATGCATCACATGAGGTTCAAAGTTAAAGTTTATGACATCTATATCTGAAACTTTGCTTAGCTGATTTGGAACAACAACTCTTGACAGTAAATTCTTGTATAACAAAAACAAATCTTCTAACAATTTTGTTGCATTCACATCATCCCTTTGGAACAATTCATTCACAGAGCATACATCATTTAAAATGTCTTTCAAGAAAATCATGTACAATTTGTATGCTTTACATTTCATGATATTGTGCAACTGTTCTGCTGAACAGCATTTGTCCTCTTCCTTAGCAATTGCAAAAAGTAAGGTTAACTCTTCCCATTGATCAAGAATGGTCATTACAGCGTTTGCACGTGATAACCATCTTGTACCAGTTAGTTTAGCAATTCTTTTTGGTTTTGCAGTCTCAGAATCTGCCATTAGTTTGAAAAGTCTATCGTAATTTTTCCTGCGATTTGAGCTGAAAGAAAACCAATTGTGGGCTTCTCGAATCAAAAACTCTAATTTTCTAGGTAATGTTTCACATGCCTTTTCTGCACTTAAATGTAGTGAATGGCAAACGCAACGAAGTACGCACAGAAGCGGGACCTCTGCTTTCAGCTTAGTTGTGAAAGAAGTATGTGATCCGATCATGACATTCGCATTATCTGTACCCACACCAACTAAATTGTTTATATCCAAGTTATCCTTCTCAATACTGTTCTTAAATGCTTGGTACAGACTCTCGGCATCACAGTTATCTAATTCCAGAACCCGATAAAATGTAGTTACAATTCTTCTAGAACTTGTGGAGAAGTATTTTAACATAGTACATAACAACTTTGTGACTGATATGTCCGTACTTACATCAACGATTACTGAGTAAGGACTATTTCCTACATCAGCAATTAAATCGTCAAAAAGACAAGGGGCAATAACATTTTTCAATAACAT
>JAHWFO010049498.1:0-20010 GCA_023313115.1 Rhysida immarginata
GAGAAATTTTATTCGCAGACTTACATTTCAGCTAGCATTTGTTTTCACAGAATTACACCTGAACCTTTGTTTTTCACACACAGGTCCCATTGTATCGCTGCCTCTTTACCAGTCACTGCACCTCTTATATACCGTGACATAGTTACTATCACTGCGTTCAGATGAGTTGTTGAATATTTTGATTATTTTTTTATTATCGTCGCGAGCTGTTACATCGTGTGTCAAATGTTGGTGCCTTATCCCTTAGAAATAAGTTATGTCCTTTGAGTTCTAATCCTCACAGGTGATAAAAAAAAAATGACTTGGACAACATCGTGATTATCGAAAGTACTTTGTCTATGAAGGTGTTGTCTGTTGAATTTGTTTGTTTGGTGTTTGGATGAGTGCTTGAAATTGCAACTTTTAAACTATTAAAAACTCTTAATCCCAATTGGACCATGGTCAGATTTGAATTGTTGCTAACGAGTTTAGCGTATAAAAGTTAGATAAATTTGGGGAATGGATTTCCTGTATCACATTTCAATCCTTCACTACATCTGAAAAATTGCACCCGTATTTGAACATATGAAACCTGAGTTTGTGCGAACGTTGCCCAGGATGACGGCCCTAAGAATAGTTTGTACTAAAGATGTAGGCTTTAGAAGCTAGTATTTTACGGGTCCCCGTTAAAAAAGACCTTTTTTGTTTGTATTTTTAATTCGAGCTGAATTGTGAAGTGTATCATAAAATGAAAACCTGTCGTACTTCTTACTGTTCATACCCTAGTGTTTGGTGTTGTGAACGAAATCGTATTTTTCAACGGTATCTCTGACATAGTGGCTGTTACACCTTAACAATGCGGTTGTGTAAAAATGTTGAGCCGCTTGACTTTGGGGAGCTTTTGTTACCGGCTGTCAAAAAACAAGATATTTACTTTGTCCCACACACGCACCCTTGACAACCTCATAACGCCACCTGATTAGAGAGAATACCCAGCCACGTGAATACCCTCAGCCCGTCATGAGTAGATTCACCCTTGGTTGCAGAATTACAACTGTGCAGCAACTTAACAGTAATGTGTGGCCGTGTTTCGTCGTTTTAGCGAATTGCATGTAATGTTTTCAAACTTTAGATAACAAACCGACCAATCAACCAACCAACTAACCAAACAATCAGCCGGGCAACCGTGCTTTAATTTTTTAGAACATTGTGCTTTAATGAATGAAATTTTGGCTGAAAAATTCGGTATATGCACGCGTGCAGAATCAGCCCAGATTCGGTACGTCAAAAAATTAATATTAGTATGCGCGAGTTGAATGATTGTAGTTCACGCATCATTAATAAATTTGTGTGACTGAAGGTGAATTGGAGAATGAAAGTGTCAAACAAATTTAAAACTTTAGTGTTGGAATGATTGTGCAAGATAAGATTTATAATAATAATAATAATGTCATTAACTCGTGTCCCCACGAAGAAGTTTTTGACTACTCAATTGTCTGTAATAAATCGTACAAGGAGGTAAAAAAAACAACAAAAACAAAAAACCCAAACCCTTGAAACTAATAGGGGGACCTCAATGGAGTCCAAAACACTGCATTTCATGTACCCACGTTGGCTTTTTAGTGAGGAAAACACATACGATAAGCATAACAACCACTGCTGATTTGGTGACGTCAGACGCGGTCAGTGTTATACTTGAGTTACGAGGTAATCGTTGCGTGCGCATGTTTATCGAAAAGGAAACGCTTTAATGAGATAAAAAAAAAGCTGTGAAACTAATAGTCACACTTCACTGGTGTACAAAACAACGTATTTCATGTACTCTGACAGAAAACGCAAATACCTTTTTAGTACAGCAAGTACGTACGTTTAACGTAACAACTGCTGACATAATGACACACCTACCACGGTCAATGTGCCTGACTGACACACCTAATACGAATCTCAAACAAACAAGCGTATTTCACGTACGCGGTTTGAAAGACGCGGTGTCTTTTTAGCGCGAACATTTATCGTATCAGCTGCGGTTTTACACGACCTCCATCGCGGCCAATGTAATACTTGAACTTGCGTTTCTCGAAAAGAAACCCTTTAAAAGGATGAAAAAGCCGTGAAACAAAAAAAAATAAAAAAAAAAAGTGGGAGGGCAAGTCATATGAACCATAAACAAACATATTTCATTCTATCTAACGTAGGTCCGTCTGGAACCAAAAGTCGTAAACAGCTTTTAATGACGTCGAAAATTGTAAAAAAACGATTTTTGACCTTAACAATAAGTGTCTAACCGGTTAAAAACCGGGCTTGACTGAATAAAATGTGGGCCCTATAGTCACATAGAATCGAACTCAAACCATCACTCGACCCGTGAATGATAACCTAAACTTCTACCCACGGGACTGCTAGGACACACGACCAAGTAACAGTAAAATGTCATAGTGATATTTTAACCAAAATTGAAGTTAAAAAGCGTGTATAGAATGATAGCCAATAATACACTATCCCCTGGACGCCCTTAAAAGAGTAAACATTGAGTGAGTGGGATAAAATTATTTAAAATACAAACAACAAACGGAACAATCAGAACACAGAAATCATAGAGAGTAGAAGAAAATTAAACATACATAGTGAGAAACGGTGTTTATAAAGATTGCGATGTCAATCCGCTAATTTAGCAGCCCGGAGTTATCAGTAGTCAACTGAAACAAGGTGCCACCAAAATTTACCAAGAGGCAGAGTTTAATTAACCGAATAATCCTTGAAACTAATGAGGCAACCTATTTCACATACCCTAATCAACAGAAACGACAATTTTTTTAGCTCGGATTACTGCAAGACGCAGTTATTAGGGGATCTACAATTCTGTTCATGCCAAACACTGAACACAGAGACCGAGAAGCTGATATCAGTAACATACAAATTTTGTTTTATAGGAACCCCTGCTTACACCTTTACGTATACTGTTGAAATAATCAACAGCAAAGAAGATAAAATATCCCAAGTATCAACCCCAAAAATAAAAAGAATAGTTGAATTGAAGAATTAACAACTTTTGTTCAATTAATTTCAAGAGCACAGAACTTTTTAACAAGGTCAGTTAATCAACTGTTGATGAAACGTATAGGTCATGTTAGTACAAAAGCATTCGCAATCGTCGGGAAAACAGTAACAGACAGCAACGGTCATCAACTTTTATTTTGAACAATTACCCGCGCTGAGAGTAAATGAAAACATCATAAAAAATCGGAGGAGCTTAAAAGAAGAGGTGTGGTTGTTTCCTTAACCAGTGCGAACACCTAACATTAAAAGGAAAACGTGTATTTGAACTATGTCTCAACCCACGTTACCCTAACTGCAACCCGTCAATGGTAAGATATCAGCAAAGAAAACAGAAAAAAAATAAATAAATAAAAATACGTTTAAGTGTGCATAAAACATTGTATAATTGTATGCATCGACAAATACCCTGAGGAAAAAGATGTCATTTAGCATTTGTATTTTACAAAAGATTAAGGAGCAAGAAAACCTTGAGAGAGAGAGAGATTGAAACAACGAGAAATGCTGCATTTTTAAACGATCACAGCAAATCATTTCAGACATATATTAGTAACGAGAAACCCGTATAACCTCGATAGTGTTGAAGACACTAAAATTTGTAATTTTAAACACACAGTTTTAGCTTAAATTCACATAAAAAAGCAACAACTAGCTAAGAGGTAGGGCTTGTCGTTTAACAAAGGAACCCTTGAAAGACAATTTTCTTTTTTCAAAAGACTCACGTGGACGGAAAAAAATGAATAACTAAACAGTAAATTGATGTTAAAGAGAACGAAAAAATTGATTAAAACAAAATTTCAGTCGAAAGAGTAACAAGGCCCAAAACGAATGCGACTGCATCTAGTCAGATTGGGGTCACCGATGGATAGATAGATAGATTCGCAATTATCTGTCTATTTAGGAGACGATAAACAGAGATCGAATCTCTGTGCTGTAAAAACCCATGTTAGCACAGTGAATTAAAGAAATAATTATCAATAATTGTTTGTAAACTTTCACAGCGTAATTTTTAAGTAAACAAACTAAAAAGAGTGTCCAAATTCATTCAAAGTCATTCATTTAACGTCGATTTTTTTTTTTAAATCATCCATTCGTGACTTCCGATGCTTCCTTTTGTCACCTAAGAAGCAGCTAGAATATAAGTTATTTTTAAAATTTGCTATTCTTTATAAAATTTGAACTAAATTTTTGGCAAAAAAAAAAAGTTATAATTACACTTAACAGAATAATATTTTTTGCAATAAGCAAAGCAACACACTTTTTAATACCTTTATATAGAGTATATTAAATAAATTAAAATGACAAAGTAATATTCGGACAGTCTTTCTTGTTTCTTAAAAAATTACGCTGTGGAAGTTTACAAACAATTAAGATTAGCATTAAAAACATTAAGGATTCGATCTCACTTTAACATTAAGGGGCAATCATTATATTATTTCTTCTTAGGCAGCAAAGCAGTGTGTTGATAAAAGCAACCTTCAGTGTTCACAGCTGTACGTGGGCATTGTTTGAATCGATTCACAATGAGTTTGCACTTAAACGTTTATTATGCAATGCATATTAACTTAGAAATTTAACCTTTTGCACGAGCCTAAATACATTAAAAGTAAAGGCAGACTTTTGTTTTATTTTATTTTATTTTTTAGCACATCAGTTAAAATTATAGGGAATAAAAAACATTCAGTAAAAAAAGTAACTAAAAAACTGAAAACCTGTTTACTTTTCATCATCAACATCAATATTATTTGTAATTTTTTTTTTTATAATAAATCAATGCAAAACAGAAAACAGAGATATGGAAATGTGGAGATAAATTTTCCAAGGCCATGAATGACTGCGAGACCTAAGAAATGAACAAGTTGTCAGCGGAAAAAGTGTCGTTTCGATCACAAGAAGATCGAAACGATAAAAATAAAAATAAACTTTTTATTAAAAAAAAATAGAATTTCAAGAGAGACGGAGAAGCCGACCCCTCGAAGAATGAAGAGGAGCCGGCGAATCCAAAAAGGGAAGAGAGGGAAGGAAGGTGGAGAGCAAGAAGAAAAGAGACAGAGGGCGACTGGCTTCGAACGAGGAATGTTCGAGCGGCACGAAAGAGATTCAAGGGAAAGAATGTGAAGCGGTGGGACCAAGGAGAGTCGGAAGAGATTAGGAAACGGTCCGACGGAAGAAGAGTGAGATACCGGGGCTGGAGATACCGTGATGGGAGAAGTTGGCGTCGACGACGACGAAAGACCGAGGGCTTGGTCACGGAGGAACGAGCACGAGCCGACATAGTCACGTCAAGTGCGAGTGCCGTCAACGGGGGACCGATGGAGACGAACAGAAAGGACGTTCGCATCAACGGAGATTCACTCCCAGCAGCGTCGAAGGAGGCTTTTTGCGCGCAGGTGGCTTCGCGAGTGCTGGCGCCAGACTCCGCGTTTTGCTCAGCCTGCGTTGAGGCCCGTTCCCGAAAATATTCACGTGAGTGTCTGATTTTAATGTCTAAATAATTGGTGCGCGTATTTTGTGCTAAGATTATTGAATTAATAGCTTTTCAATTTACGCAAGCAATTAAAATGCTCCGGAAGTGGCGTCGTGCATTAATATCAAACGTATACTAATGTTCTTATTGTACTTTTGTTATATATGCTCCTTAGCTCTATTGCATTCCCGAACCTCCTTGTGGTCTGCAAATTGTGACGAATCCTCCTCGAACATGTGCAGAATCCTGCCACCCATGCAACTACGACGACAGTAGGACTGGTGTCCGAAGTATCCGCTACAATCATATAAAGTAAGTGTGCAAAATTTATATTTCCACTCCGCTACATTCTCCAATTATCTATTGCCGTCAATGAGGGGAGTAATGTACGAAAGGCTAATTCCTCTACTTATCTCTTCCCATACAAGGAAGGAGTCCCCACCCTCCTCATGGTGGGCTTAGGACCTTTCGGGGTTTAAGAACACGCTGAGGTCATTTGCTGAAGAATTAAGAGTGCCCCTTTCATCACATTTGGACTCAGCGAGGAAACGCGTCCGATCAGAATTTTATATTGGAACTTTATTTATATGTTCATTCCATTTAATATAGACCAGCCTACAGCAATCTGTGACTATTCTATTATTTTTGAAGAATAAAGTTTATTCTTGTTTCTATTATGTTCCCTCTCTTACTCTGCTGTCACGTACACAGAGGCTTTGTTATAAAGCCGTGACACAAGTACTATCGCACATGTGAAACAATAATGCTATTGTATTAAAAATTAAAAACAATCCGTTTTTACATTAGCAAAATGCAGCAACCCTACGGATGAGACAAGTAAATTTAGCGGGAGCCATGAATACATCTGTTGTCGCCGCTGTTCACGGCTCTGATACGCTAGGCTTCGCACGGCCAGTGGGATAAGAATTACGTACACTTTTATAAATAGGACCGGCTTTAATTTAGTCGGGAAAAACACGAAAACGAATGGGGGAACACCAATGCATCATAAGCAAAAACGTATATCACATACCTGCGCTAGAAAAATGCAAGGAATTTTAGCGCGGAATAGCTTGAACTCTCCCCTAGTGTCGAATGTTGCTATACTCCACGCGAGCACGCTAAGCCTACCCCCAGCCTAATTGTGTGACAACAAGGGCGTACGTTTTTTAATTAGATGAAAAACTCTGAAAGTAATGTGAAAACGCACGCCGATGCATCACAAACAAATAAACAAAACGTATTTCAAATAGCCTGAATCGTCAGAGACGTAGATTTTTAGTTTGAATTAGCCTGTGCGTCGAAAGTAGTGACTGACCTTACCATACGCCGCTATTAGGCATCGTGCGAATACCTCGACATCAACCTCATGCAAGTATGTTAGCGGGAGAGAATTTAATTAGGGGAAAAAACAGAACGATGAAAGAGCAGGCTAACCTAACAAAGTACAGAAAAAACATATCACATATATCTTTGGCTGAAGACACAAGGTTTTTTAAGCAAACACAAACACGTGAACAATGCAACCCCGAGCGAACGCGCTGAACAACAACAACGTCGCAGCGTGCGTGGCCAAGCAGGCAGCACCATCCACGTAACAGGCTCACACACAGGCGCAACACACAGGCGCACACACAGGCGTACACACAGGCGCAACATCAATCACCTTGCAGCACATCGTAAAAGGGCAGTAAAACGAACATACATCCCCATGACAAACCTTTAAAAAGTAAAAATCCGTGTAATTAGACAGAAAAACAAGCCAACGAGGACACGTTATTGAGAAAGCAAGCCCGAGAAGCAACATGGACGTGAGTGCCTGCTTCGGAATCACGCTGCTCGCATACGCGAACGTCATCAGTTCGTGAATTGTAGAGTGTCGTAAATCGAAAGCATAGTCCACATACAGTTTTTATTAAGTAAAAATTATAAAATTCAAGCTGTAAAACAAACCAACAAGCGCGCTACTTTGAGAACTTAACGACTTGTGACGAATGATGTTAAATCATCGCATGTGACCATAGCCTTAAATTGAATACAGACTTTTTGCACAATAAAGAGTACGCAGCATATCACTCTCTTATCCTAATACCCTAAGTGAACAGAAAAGTTGTATACTGCATGAGAGAGAGTGCGAAAACAGTTTTTTAGAATACAATTTTAAACAACCTTTTGCCAACCTTGTATTGGTTATGTAGGAGGAGGGAGAAAGAGAGAGAGAGAGAGGGGGTGGGGTGACTGAATATCGCAAGGTTGGGGAATCAAACAAAGTGTTTATTAACCTCTGTGAGCCAAAGTTGTGCAAATTTGTATAAAGAGAGCAATAATGCCTCAGCATCATTGACAAACGTGAAATCTGTATTTTTTATTTAACATTTCAACCAGGTGCAACCCTGAGAAGAAGGCCTTCATGCGAGCCTTCATGCGAGCAAAGGCTATCAGTGACAGAGGCAAAAATGAAAATAAAACAAACTTCCAGCAGCCCAGCTTTAAATAAGCTTTCAAAGGTTAGTGAATACGACCCTTTCATCAGGTTGTGTGTCCTAGTTGTATTTATAAGCAATTATATGAGAGTTTAGACAGTATTAACCCCTACTCAGCTGCACACCTGTCCATTGAAACAATGCAGTCCTTAGTTGAAAATTAAAAAACAAAACAAAACATCTTGAAACAGCAGTCGTTTAATTTAGAAATCTGTAAAAAGAGCTTTGAAAAAATTTGGTTACCCGAGAAAACAATAGTAAATTAGTAATTAGGTAATCCACTTGAGGTGCCAGTACCCAAACCTCTAGCTAGAATCAAGGGTATTTAAGCGAATCAACAGGTGTTCACTTGTAAGACAGAATCACCTAAGTGGATTTTGCTGAGAGCCTCAGGACCCCTCTAATCTTCCACCAACAACAAGGGTATATCAGAGGATTATAAAATTAATTTTATTCCATCCTTAGGCCACATCCAAATAAAAGACCAACGCCTGAATAAAGGCCAACACGCAAATTAAAAGGCCAACTCTCAAATAAAAAGCCAACACCCCAAAAAAAAACGCCCAAATAAAGACCCACGCCCAAAAAACAGGGGAGATGAGGTGGTGGGTCACGTGAGTCGCCTTCTGTACGCGGATTGGCTGCACGTCTGTGACGTCAGGCAGGGGTGGTGGGGGGTCACGTGATGCGAATGCTGCACGCTGATTGGCTGGAATAGGCCACGCCCACCTCATTAATATGCGACGATTCCTGGTACACTTCTACTATAGTACTGTCTTTCGTGTTGGCCGACAGGTGTTTTATCTGCCCTAACTACAACCTTGAAGTCTTCAGCTGGCATTTGTTCAAGGGCAGTTCTGAACAATCGAATTAATTCGTTACGTTGGTCGAATAAAGTTTGTAATGCAGCGACAATTTCTCGTTTAGTGCCTGGAATAATTCGTCAACGTTGATCGATTTGTTCATCAGAGTTTCCCATGAAATAAATTTGAAGAAATTTGTGATCTACGTTCGGCAGTGGCAGTAATGACCCTGCACGATGATATATTTGCCCTTGCACTTTGAATGTTGGCACACGATATTTGTTGCACCGAACGATGTCATTTGGAAACATGAATTATCTTGCGTATGTTTGCTAAGAAGTGTTTCGATTGGCTTGTGTTACCTGATACCAACGTTGATAATGGTTCGGATGGTGAATGTAATTCTGGCAATATCACTTTTTCACCCGCGCAGCACATTCCTGATGTTTCATTCTTAAATTTGAGGGCACTACAATACACGCATAATTTATCCATTTTTTCAATAACCAAACATGGATGAAGACCGTAATTTTTTTTAGGATCGTAATGGAATGCACCTAGATTTAAATTAGCGTGCAGTGTTCGTCTGGTTCGTGCAGTGCGTAATCGAACGGTTTCCAGTCTTGCTTCCCGTTGCTCGTGTGTTTCAGACGAACGGGCTTGAGCAGTGCGTACTCGAACGGTTTCTAGTCTTGCTTCTCGTTGCTCGTCTGTTTCTGAAGCTTGTGATGCCTTTCTCTTTTTTGCTTGAAGTGTAGATCGACCAATCGCTTTTCGTTTGGGTGGCATAATTGATTTGAAAGCGAAAGAAATGGTTTGTGATGACTATTCTCTTCGAAAAAGCAAAGAAAATGCGTGTGATATGAGGCCAAGAAAGAAAGTTGCAATAATCTGTCAAAAGCCAGGGATTGTTGTGTAAGATAATACTCAGTCATTGTTGTGAATTAAATAAATAATGAAAAATATTTAGTGTTGATTTTTCTATATGCAGATGAATATAGCCTATGTTATTGCAGAATGTAAGTTTTGAAAACCATTGATGCTCCACTTACATTTCTATACCATTCAACCTGTACGGTTGACACCCGTTAAGTGATGGGTGGAATTCTAGTCTATTATCTAATGTCGACCGGCATTTGGAATTTCACAATCCACACTATAAACCAAGCATAAATGAAAAAAAACTAACTGAAAGATGATCGCTACGAAATTGAAATTGAAACCATACATGAAAATAATATGCAATATGGTGATAACAATTTGCAAAGGCAGTATTTAAATTGAAATAAAACATTAGTTTGTATTAAAAAGAAAGAAAAAAGTTTTTTTTTAAATATTTTTTTAAATAACCTGTAATTTATTTCTCTGTAAAGAGTTTCATGCAATATGGTGATATCACTTACTAAAGGCAGTTTTTTCAACATCAGCCATCTACTGGGAGCATTTTAAAAGAAGTCTTTTCGAATTTTCAATATGAATTTTTACTTTTTTTAATCTAGGCTTTTTTTCATGTGTTCACTTTGTCAGAATATTCACTTTCAGATGTTGCAAAATTTAATCAAAAAAGCGCTCGATCAAGAGGTCCGCTAAAAGTTTTTAAAAAGATGGCACATCTATTGACCAAAATGAAAAATTCATTCAAAAAACCATTCAGTTTTATTTTCAAAAATAATTATTATTTCGGAATTTCAGGTAAACAGTGACCTTCCTCTTGCTTTGAAGATCAAGTGTGCAAGGATTCATCGAAATCGAATGAATGGTATAGGAATGCATACATAACAAACAAACAAACATTCATTTATTTTTATATATATAGATAAAAAACCTTAATAAATCTCTAAATGTGTGGGCCAAAGATAGCTGAAAAAAAAACTCACGTGACCTCAAACCAAACAATCAACAACCGGTATTAGGTGCTAGCATTGCCATATTTCAGTAATCCAGATTTTACTTAACGTCCATTTTGCCCGCTCTAATGCATGAGTTTGGCTAGAGGCCAAACTTAACAGAGCACTTTAACGATCGTACAACGTAACAAAACTATCAGCTAATTTTACGTATTTGTTGCTGAACGCGTAATACATTGTTACGTAGTTCTCTGTTTTGTGAACTAAAGTATACCTTCACGCACGGTGTATAAAGACAGGTGGGTAAACTCCGCCTCATTGTTGGCCCCGTTAGAGAAATAGCTCGAACGTTGGTCGCTAGGCACCTCTACGGTCGCTACGGCTGCGCTGCGGGAATATAGCAGACGATACCAGCAATTCAGCTGCCTCCTTCGAGCTCTTTTCACATTTTACAGTGTAAGTAATAAATGACAACATTATGGAACAATAAAATTGTGGAGTCCCAGTTTATAATCATGCTTATTTAAATGAGAAAAGCATTCTGAATATTAATTTATTCTTATTTCAGCTTTCTACCAGCATTTGATTTGTTTATTTGAGCATTATTGAACTAAAGACGAGTTACAGAGAAGAATTTATCCCTCTTTTATTAAATTTCTAGATTGGATAATTAATTTTGTTGTAAGTTAGAATCTCTTTTTTGTCTGAAGAAATGTCTCCCTCTCTTCTCAAGTTTGTTTATTGCTTGCGTGTGGTATGCTCTCAGCATTCAGCCCTTTTTTCTGGACAATGATGAAGGGTCCTGTGGGATAAGCCATTAGGGGTTGATGCTTCTATTTGAGGCAGCTAGAAGCCTTTTGTAAATTATGACTGGCGAAAAGATGCGAGCCAGCTTGGAAAGCAGAACGAATCGCGGGGGTGAGATCAAAGACACCCTCGGAGGAAACTTTACCCCAACGGCAATTAAGAGCAACAGAAAGCTGACCAATGACCGTCTACCATGCAACACCCGCACATCTGGTGCTTGCAGGTGATAGCCAGGCGACTTGGCGCTTATTCAAGAGTCCGGAAACAAGCTTTTAGCTTTAATTTTGACCTTTCTTTTGAACCCCAAAATTCCAGATCTCTGACGACATAATCAATTGCTGATTGGTCGTTTCCTAACCCCTTCTCGAACTAGGGAACTTTTCAGAGATTCAGCGTTTTCTGGGACTTTGCACCGTGTAGTACACCAGCGGCTTTTTCCAATTTCTGCCCTCTCATGTGCGGGCGTACCAAAGCGTAAATGACGGGGTTGGATCTTTGTAATCCGACTGATAGCAACCCTTTTGCTATCCATTTCCGGCTCACGGGCGTCCGTCATGAAGGGAACAGCAAAATTCTTTTAGTTAAAATTTTCTTTTCTTTTATTCTATTCATGGTGCAGAAGTTACAACTTTAATGTTGCATGATAACAGAGGCTTTTTAATGAAAGATATCATAGTTGCGACCCAACTTAAATAATGACAGTTTTTCCATAAAATTCAGTTGGTATTGTCCCCAACAATGACGCGATCACGTTCGAAGATTCCCATTTGAGCCACAAACATCGGCAGAAGATCAACAAGCCCAAATCCTAAAGAAGCAAGACCATTTGATTCGTCAAAAGAGTATGTATGATCTATATTTTCCCTTTGGCTATGAAAAAGCATTTCCTTTTTATAAGATCTCCTTAGTTATATTTGGTTAATTATACTATGGTTCAGATTCATCTTTACTGTAACCTAATCAATTTAGTGAAGCTAGCAGTGCAAACTCATATTTTAATCTTCTTCATATTTTCATTCTATTTTTTATTATGAATAAATTTCATTGTTATTGTTAATCAAAAAACTTGAGTCCCTCCTTCTATTCTCGCCCTTCTTGGCACGGACTTGTGTGGAAGAATTACTATGTAAGATTTGGTAATGGGTTTAAATATTAATTGGTAATTAGTTAATTAACATTTTTTCCGATAGTAATCAGATGGCGCAGTCGTTTTCTAATTATTTGGTTATGATAATGAAGTTAAAGTAAACCGGACCCTTACAAAATGGATCAATTAATAAACTTCCTACACTACGTCTTAACTTTTAAAACAAGTTAATGTGTAAAAAAATTACAAGTAATTTGAAGAGAAAGCCGATAAAGTGATGTATCTCATAGTTTATAGAGGGAAATTTACAAAATATCTCTCTCTGAATTGTACATTGAAACTTCTAATGAGTTGCTAATAATCATTTGGATGTAAGTAAAGAATAAATCAGTAGCATACAATAAAATTAATTAAAAATATTATAAGATATTATTTATAGGATATGGCTGATATTTACTTGCTAGTATTTTTAATGAAAGTTTGTATTTTAAATACCTTATTAATCAATAAAATTTGGTCAGTATTTTATAACTATAAGTAAGTAAATGAAAATTTAAATGTATTTTAATTTAATGCACAGTACCAATCGACCTACTACCCCATCCTTTTAAAAATTAAAACCAATCAAATTATGTCATTAAAAAAATAATTTAAAAACATATTTCAAAAAAAACCTTATATTGTGATAAAAGTAGTAAAATAAGTTAAATAATACGTTTATAATAAAAAATTTCTAAACGTTGTAACAATTGAGTGAAAGTAGGAAAAAATTAATTTGAATACTCTGCGGTGACTATAAACATATTTCAGTTAATTAAACATCTTTAACCAATCTCTAACTTTTGAAATGTTTTTTTAAAATCAATCCTTTTTTTAAATTTCTTTAAAAATGAACTTTAGATGCCCAAACCGCCAAAACCCAACGTTTGTAGCATGGTTTGTAAAAAGACTTATTGCGCAAAGAGGCTAGTTTCAGTATTTTTTTTAATAAAAATAGACAAGTAACAAACAACTGAAACTTATAAATGTATTTGCGTGCTTATCCTGTGTAGGTTAATAAAGTTCCAACTCTTGAATATAACCAAAATTACCAGTTTCGTGAAGAAATTTGAATCCTAAACTTCCAATAGTTTTCCATTAGCCAGTTACTTACTGAGCGAGCAGTCTCGGCCGTATGCCTCGCCCATTTGCCTCGCGAGGCAAGCGTGA
Organism: Rhysida immarginata; assembly: GCA_023313115.1. Classification (NCBI taxonomy): domain Eukaryota; kingdom Metazoa; phylum Arthropoda; class Chilopoda; order Scolopendromorpha; family Scolopendridae; genus Rhysida; species Rhysida immarginata. Next base: position 13,737 of record JAHWFO010049498.1, read on the forward strand.
GCCACAAGTCGGGCGAGCATTTAATTACTCTGAGTTCAGACCATACAGAGAGCCGTTGCAACTTCTGCGTTTATATTAGTTCATCTTATAAAGTGCAATGAATACAGATTGCAACATAGGAATAAATTTTTTGAAGAAATGTATTTTGATGATGAAGAAAAAAAACTTTACACGGATGTCTGAGACAGAATTTGAAACGTTCTACTCTCTTGTAAATGCCAAAATACTAAAGAATGACATAAATTTTATTACTCTCAGTTAATTTCCTGGCTAATACTTCGCCAGGTGTCTTCCCTTAGCTCTCTATCATGAATCCCAAAATCTATTAAAAGAACCATATAATTCGATGAGCTTTAAAATCTTCTCTTTCTCCATAGCGCGAACGAGCGAGGCAAGATAGTACCGTCTTGAGTGCGCAAGGCATTCATTCTGAGGCACCTTTGAGCATCAACAAAAACCGATTCGGGATGGCTCGAGCGAGGCGCGTCCTGATCGGCCGAGCAAGGCGCGTCCTGATCGGCCGAGCATTTGCCTCATACGTCTGCCTCGCGAGGCTGCTTGCTCAGTCAGTATCCAGCTATTGATTTGCTCGAAAAGCACGCCCTAGCGACCGTAGAGGCGCCTAGCATTACGGAATAGGGTGTTTACCCACCTGTCTTATACACCGTGCCTTCACTACATAACAGCTTTTATTCAACTACCAGCTTAAGAGAGTTTAGCCTAGAACTCGGCATCTAGATGGCGTATCACGATAAAACATACACTAGTTTTTAAGTTACATCTAAAACAATACGAATATGAAAACCACATTAATTTTCGTCCAGTAGTTTTTCCATGATGAGGTAATGAACAAACATACAGACAGGCAGACAAAAATTCTAAAAATAATTGTTTTGGCTACTGGTAGTGTTAGTAAAAACCTGTCGGATAAGATTTTCTTAAATATATTCTATGTACAGACACCCTGTCGGCTACAGTTTTATTATATGTATAGAAGATAGATAATGACCAAAATAATGTTCCCTGCCGGTTCGCCTATTATTTCCTACTTTTTCATGACAATTGCAGAGGTTTTTCGTGGTTCCGATTATACCAAAAAAGGGAAACTTATACATTTATATGATTGGTTACAATATTTTCCATAGCTTTTAAACACCTTTTCCAAGGTCTGATTATTTCTGTTATCATGTATGTAAGGTTTCTTTAAACTGCCATTTTAGCTCCAAAAAACGACAGCGTTAAATATGTTAGCGATCTTATTCAGGAAATCCTCCCTGGCAACTTTGCCACCTTTTCATCTATTGATACAGTAATGGATGTGGAGTAAGCTGTGCATTACCCTACAGAATTTTTAAATTCCCTTGAACCTCCAGGAATGCCGCCACATAAGCTCACTTTAAAAAAAGGATCCCCTACCATGCTATTACTTAACCTTGACCCACCAAGGCTGTGCAATGGAACAAGACTAACCGTGAAGAATCTATTGCCGAACGTAATAGAGGCCATGATTATGTGATGTTCAGGTTAGGCAGAAGTCACGTTTGTTAGTTTAAGTGGAAGTGGGTGCGCTCATAATTAGTTTGTTTGTCGTTCTATTTATTTTATTTACTGTTGTATTTATATTAAGGCTGTGTCGTGGTTTGAGTGTGATTCTTTAGGGGTTTAATTAATTTGTCTGTATTGTCGAGTTGAGGGGTTAAGGCCGTGAGCAATCGACAATGGTCCTCTGCTGGGACTGAATTGTTGGGATGCCTTCCCGGAATATAGCTCAGTTTCCAGCAGGGGATTGTTGAGATCGTTTTCAGAGAAACGATGAGCGTGTCAACGCCTTTGTTAAAAAATAAAAAAAAAAATTCACTTTTCTTTTTCTCTTCTTCTCTAATACTCATTTGAGTAAGGGAGCTTTGGGAATATAAATAAAAAAAAAACATATTCCATAGCATAATGACCCGACGAGAAACAGTTTTTTTTTTGATCTGTAAAACTGAACCATCTGGGTAATCATCTCTCATTCATGATTGCCGAAGAGGGGTCACCGTCTCTCCCCCCTTTTAGTTTGCGATAATAAAGGAGTGACGTACCACTAGCGAGTGCTAAATTTTTGGAATATTTGTTTCGGGTCATGAATGTGCAGAGTAATCCCAAATCGCTAGTAGTGTAAATATCATTACACCCAAACTGACAGTAGTTAATTGTTAATAAATCTAATGAGCTAAGGTGCCGGTTTTGCTGAGTTAAGTCTCTGGGTTTGTTTAAAGAATATGTTGAACTATTTTGTTTAGTAGCATGGAAATTTCATGGGCCCATTAGTAATAGCGATTTTTAGCATATATAAGAGGAATGTGGGATGTGTTTGATGTATGATTATTAATGTAAATAAATTATAGGTACCTAATCACAGTGGTAGTAGGTTTTATTCCAATTATCGGTCCCGAACACATAGCGCTCATCCATTTCAAACGTTGGACAATAAGTCCGACGACTATATGATTAACAAAGTGGGGCTACAGTGGCGCCCGAACAGGGACCGGTAATCCGGAATTTCCGGATTTTGGATGCCACCTACTATTTTTGTGTTTTGAATTGAATTTTTTTTTTTAGTTTTTGTGTTGCGGTGTATATGCATTGATACGCTAGGAGTTTGGTGTGTGCGGAAAAAAGCGTATGCATGTAAGTCGCGACTTGGCAAGCTGTAGGGGTAAAACAGAGCATAAATTGTCTACAGGTCGTGGTAATTAATCGCAATGCAAGGGGATGAAGGCGACCTTGAAGCCGCTGCAGCAACAGCTATTGTTCCTGAATTGGGAGGATTTACCGGGTCAGTACCAGCATTTGTTGGTGAAGAAGAAGGGGTGACGATTAAGGCCTTTCTAGCTAGCATTGACCGAATAGGGGCAATAGCCAAGTGATATTATAGCCCGGATATTAAATTCACCTTAGTTCATTCTAGGCTGAAGGGAGCAACTGCTAAGCGAGCAGCCGAACATGAGCTATTTGATATCGAGGATTATGACGAGTTGTGCACCCGTCTTGGGCAAGTATTTGGGCGCCTTAAAGTGGCCAGGGAGTTTTCCCAGGAGCTCCATGATACTGTCCAGGGGCCAAATGAATCCATCGCCACTTTTGCTGGGTGATTGGAGTTGGCAATGGCCAGATATATTAGTGCCACTCCTGCAGCTGAACCAATCAAGGAGACCGTATTGTTACAACGGTTCTGCAACAGCTGCTTGGTGGCTCATAGGAGGGCGTTAATGATTGCCAACCCCAAGACATATACGGAAGCCCTAATGTTGGCTGCGAAATCGGAAGTATTAGAAAAGAAATTCCGTCGATCCATAAATATTGGGGAGGCTGGGGATATTGCGCCTGGGGGAGATATGGGAGCTAGCGCGGGGAGGTTAGTTCAGAAGGGGGCAAAAACCAGTTCTGGCAATGTGGAAGGGCAAAACATCAAGAGCACGGATGCAAATGCTCCGATTCTTTTAAAAAATTAGAAGGGATGGTGGAAAGCCTAGCTCGCACAGTTGAAAAGTTGGTGACCACACGCACGGCGGCCCCATATATACAGCCAGCACCCGCTGTCACCTCAGGAGACGGTCGAGCCACTGTGCCGAGGAGTGCATCAACTAACAATGGGTGTTATAGATGCGGACAATTGGGGCATCTGGCAAGAAACTGCCCCCAGCCATCTCCAAGACCACGGTCCACTTGAAGGCCCGATTATGACACAGAGTGGAGAGGGTGGGACCTGCGTAGCCACGGTATATATTCAGGGACAGCCCTTAACTATGCTGTTTGATATTGGCTCGCAGGTATCGTTAATCGACAAGGAAGCGTACCACCAATTAGCTGGGCCACCACTGCAAATTATGGAAATGACAATCTAAGGTATAAATGGGAGCTACTGGATGTGGTAGTCCAGGGTCGTCATATGGGCATGCGGACGTTCCTGGTCCATTCTTTTAGTGACCGCCCATATGATGGCATTCTGGGAATGGACGTGTTAAAGGGGCTCACATTTAAATGTGCATCAACAATCGTGTCAGGGGTCGCAAATGTATTACCCATTGAACAGTTATAGGGTAATGATGCGAGTACTGAGAAGGGCCCTGCACACAGGTTGGGCATCGAGCATGAGCCCATCTATAACAGAGGGAATAATATGAATTGGGGTGCCAACTGTACAGAACAGGTAATGATTAGGGAGCCATCTCAGGGAAGGATGGGTAGGACAGTGAGATGGTTGGCGCCATTTGAGATATGCTCCATAGATGGGATGGGATGGGCACAGATCAAAGGGGTACATTTTCGAGATATTAGATGGGTAAAGTTAGGTCAAATAAGGACGAGATGGGGTGAATGTATAGGTGCAATAGGAGGTAATCAGGAGGGTTATGGTGACGCTATGAGATGGCAGAGTTATAGGCTACAAGGGAATGAACCAAGTTGGCCTGAGGTTCAGGAATGGCCATGTGGTACTGGGATAGCAAACTAAGAATACCCCGGCATATGTCTTGAGTTGGGTGCCCCAGGTCGAAGAAGTAGCACAAGATCTAGGAGGAACCATAGTGTGTTGGTCAGATGCGCAGCCTGAGGCTGTGCAGAGCGCTGAGGTGGATATGGGTGTAGCAAAATCTGTAGAAAGGAAGTCGTGGAAGGGAATGCAAGCTACTTAAGCTCAAGGGATTGATGTGGAAGTAGGTACAGAAGAAATTGTAAATGCTATTACGACATTAGATGAGGCCACGGAAAAAGGAATTGGAAATGAGAGGAATCTATCTTGGCGCGAAGTCATCAAAATAGCTGAAAATTTTCATAAACGGAACATAGAGCGGTCGAAAATAGATAAAAGAGAACATGTAAATGGGGGCACAGGGAAGGGAGCGCGTAAGTGTAAAAAAAGGATTAAACGGGGTAAGTGTGGTAGAAAGGGTCACGTGAAGGAAGTAGAAATCGGAATTAGCCCTGATGCCTCGAAACCTAAAATGGTAATGACTGGCACTGAAAAAAATTGGATAGGAAACGAGCACCCGGAACAGATAATAAATAGTCCAGAAGAGGTAATTGATTCTTGGGAGGAAGACATATGTTGGGACAGTTATGTAGAGACCCCTACAGTTCTAGGTAGGGGGGGGGGGCTGGTTATTGTAATTTTGAGTGGTAGATTATAAGTTTTTTTTGTTATTGTATGTTTAGCATGTGGGTATAAATGCGTTGATTAGTACTTGTAGGGGAATGTTTATGAATTATAGGGAGTATTGTAGTTTCAGGAAATTCTTGAATATGCGAGGAACTGTAGTGCAATGTAAATTATAATCAAATAAGTTACTCTGTATTGTAATGTAAATTGATGATGATTACATAGTACTTTAAGGGTTAATATGAATCTTCTTGTTAAATGTCCTTGTTGAAAAGTAGTTAGTAATTTTGCTGGTGTAGTGATGTAGGATAAGAGAAGCGTGGTGTTTCGTGTAGTGGTTTGTCTTTGAAGTCCATTTTGATTGTTCTGTCTCGAACATAATCCTGAGTAGGGTATGTTCGTGGTTTGTTGTCGAGCGTGCGTGACGTTCAGGTTAGGCAGAAGTCACGTTTGTTAGTTTAAGTGGAAATGGGTGCGCTCATAATTAGTTTGTTTGTCGTTCTATTTATTTTATTTACTGTTGTATTTATATTAAGGCTGTGTCGTGGTTTGAGTGTGATGGTTTAGGGGTTTAATTAATTTGCCTGTATTGTCGAGTTCAGGGGTTAAGGCCGTGAGCGATCGACAATGGTTCTCTGTTGGGACTGAATTGTTGGGATGCCTTCCCGGAATATAGCTCAGTTTCCAGCAGGGGATTTTTGAGATCGTTTTCGGAGAAACGATGAGTGTGTCAATGCTTTTGTTAAAAAATAAAATTCACTTTCTTTTTCTCTTCTTTTCTAATACTCATTTGAGTAAGGGAGCTTTGGGAATATAATTAAAAAAAAACCCAACATATTCCATAGCGTAATGACCCGACAAGAAACCGTTTTTTTTAAGAGAATAATGAAAAAGACATCACAAAATAATTAATACGAGGCCTTTCGGTCATTTTATTTCAAGGACCTTCTTCAGGTATAAAAACTTTTTTGAAAGTATAACTGAAATGTTCTTTCAGTAAAAGATAAGAATATAAATATAAAGTTTAAATAGATATTGTTGAGAGGCATTATTACATCATTTGATTGTTTACATCTTTTGTTTGAACATTTTAAATTGTTATAATCAAAGAATTTTTGTATATTGTTATTTATA
>JAHWFO010049499.1:0-12171 GCA_023313115.1 Rhysida immarginata
TTTTTTTTTGTGAAAATTTTTACATTTTTCGCTAGCACATCTCTCAATAGTTTTAAATAAAATGTTTTTTTTTTTTAAATTTAACATATTTTCTCTATATTTTTGTTTTTTTTTCTCTGTATTTTATCGATGAAATGTGAGTGAAATGTGAATGAAATATTAAGATAAGATTAATTAAAATACATAGCAAAGGTTTAAAATACATTCTACTTATCATTTTCTTTTTACTATCATTTCGTTTTTTCCGATTAATCTTGAAACTCAAATACACTGTTTTTCCATTGCAGAGAACACATTGTCAAGTAATTTCCCTCTTTTTCACTTGAGGGCGCGACCGTTCATCCATTGTTAAAAAAGCGCACCCAATTATCCATTGTTAAAAAGGGCTTATGTCGCATCTGTCTACTCGGTAATCAGTGTCATCTATATATAGGTGATTATAATTAAAGTTTAAGTTTCAAAACGCTATAAAAAAGAACCACTTAGTAGAATGTCGTCCAATTGGAAGGGAATGTTATTGAAGAAATGGGAAAGCTTATGGCATAAGAAAAAAAAGTAGATCCAAATTTTAGCAACAGATGGCGCTGTAAGCGTCAGAATATGTAAGTGAAAATACCTGTCATGCGCACAACTCATTTCATTTGTTATAAAAACGCCGGGTACACGGCTTTTCCTCATCTGCGCCAGTCTCCCGGGAATATGTCTTGCGCCAGTCCCCGCAATTTAAAAAACCGATTTGATGGATGCTTTGCACACTGAACAGTACAGTTGGTTTAACGTGTAATTTACACCTTAGCCTTTGTTTTACTTCATTTGTCATTTGTAGTCGAAATTCTGACGCTTACAGCGCCATCTGTTGCTAAAATTTGGTCCTACTTTTTTTTCTTATGCCATAAGCTTTCCCCCTTCTTCAATAACATTCCGTTCCAATTGGACGTCATTCTACTAAGTGGTTCTTTTTTATAGCGTTTTGAAACTTAAACTTTAATTATAATCACCCTGTATATAAAAGAAGAAATTGACTGAGTGAGTGAGTGATCAACGCACAGCCCAAACCATATGGCCTAGAAACTTGAAATTTTGTACAGAGGTTCTTTACAAAATGTAAGTGAGCACTAAGAAGGGGTTTTTCGAAATTCAACCCCTACACATTAACTGATGTTGCACTATATACTTAACACATTAACTGGTGTGGCACTACAACGTAACACATTCACTGATATGGTACTACATAATTAACCATATTAACATCTTTTAGGAAGGGGGTAACGAATTATTAACAACGAGCATAAATATGATTATGCAATGACAGGACATAGATAAGGCAGTGTTTATCGAGGAGGATAAGGAATCACACGGGTCTCCTTTGAGCTCCCTAAAAACGTCCAGACGACTGGCTAAAATTTGTGTGTTTGGCAAAAGTAAGAGAAAGAACGAGTATTGATCAGTGAAATTTGCAACAGAAAGATAAAAAGCTGTCCGGGCATTGGAAACATCTGAACAACGGAAGCTCCGCTAGAGTAGGAGGGTATAAAAGCTTCTACGTCAAGGCAAGGGAAATTTGAAAACAAAGGTCTAAAGCAGGGCTGGCCAAGATTTCTGTCCGCGGGCAGCGCCCGTGCACGCGGGTAATCTTCCTTATCCCGCTATTGCACATTATGTTGATCAGTTTCTTAAAATCGAGTTGCTAATTATCAATTCGACATTGTAAAAAAAAAGATGACTTAGTTTCGGATCTGCAATCCGAAACACTGAATCATGATAATGTTTTTAGATGCAACAAATAATTAAATATTTTATACAGTACATAAACCTTTTATTTATTTATCAATGGACGAGTCTACAGAATCATATACATCGGTAAAACTGAATAAGGGCTTAGAATAACTGAAGTATGAAATATAACCACGAGTATCGAGTCTCTCGATATGTCGAGTAAACATAGAGTCTATACGGAAGGTTCCTCTCCTTACTCGCGTCTGTGGTCACTATCGAATGCGGGACAACAAACACCGCACGTGCAAGCTTTTTGCAGTATCTAAAATCTTAAAAAGAGTGTATTTTGTATGATGAAAAATTAAAATTATTCTATGACCCGTAACGCTCTTTTTAACTATAGAGAGGAAGGAATTTGTAGAAATAAATTAAGCACTTCAAAGTACCTAGAAATTATGTAACCAGGACGTAAATTATAGATAAGTTGAAGACTTCAAAAACCATCAAAAGATCTAAATGTTTCAAAATAATAAATTTTGAATTAAATTGTGAAATATATTTATTGTAATGGAAATGAGTTTCTTCCAATACACAAAGATTCATTAGTCTTCATTTAAAACGCTGAATACAAAACAGTAGCCTAGGCCATTACATGGCTAGGTAAGAGAGGGAAGTATAGTTGAGCTATCTACTGCCACACTCTCATATATTTCATAATATCTCTGTAGTAAAGATTTAAACAAGAATGGTTTTACCGCCAAAGCGGAAAAAGGGAGCACATTTTCGTGTTATGGCATCATACATGGTTATATAAGAATTAACCAACATTTTAAAACACTTTAGAAAAACTATATAAATATGAAAACTAAATTGTAAATTACTATTTAAGTAAACAAATATATAGAGAGAATTTAAACAAATAAACTTGAAGAACTGAAAGGTTAAATGGAGAGTGAAGTTATTCTTTATACAGGGTGTTTCATAATTGGTGTCCCGTCTTTAGGTCCAAATAAAATCTTGTAAACATTCCAAGGAGGAGCTTTAGCAGTGAAGCAGAAATACATTTATACATTTATTAAAAAGAAATTAACTCCCCCCCCCCCCACGCACCCCGAGTAGGGTGAGGGAAGTAACAGATCCTTCGGTCATCTATTTTTACCCCTTTATCTGCACTTTTTACCTCTCCCCAAGTTTTTCAATCAAAAAAATTGATTTTCTTGAACGTAATATGTATAAAATGTAAAAACCCTCGTTATCTTCTTTCCTTTTTCATTATTTCCGAACGTATGGTATATAACATGCAATATGTTGCCATAGTTCTAAGGACCAAGTGACTGCCACCCCCGCAAATCCGACCCCAATGGAACAAATGGGGCTAAACATTAATAGCAATGTAGATTTTGCCTAGAGAAATCTGGATACTGAATTTCACGCCTTTACGTACTAAATAGCACATAGATATGTTGTCCTCTCTAAATCCACCCCCCGTAATTCCGACCCCAGTGTACCAATCAAAACCTAACTAAATAGTGCAGATGGACACGCCAATAGGAAGCTACATTCCGAATTTCAACCTTCTACCTCAAAAAGTGTAGAAATTATGAAGGACTGACATAATAAAATCAATAAGTTGCTCCATTCTTCCGCTACTTAATAATTTAGGCTATGAGCACGGAGCAACATTACTCTCTTATTCTGTGCTATGAGCGCTTGAGCAATCGTGCGTCGGCAAAGCGATTTCACGTGGGCGCGCCGATGTCCGTAATGTTTAAAAGATGAACAGAAAGTAACAATGTATTCCTTCTTGACAAATCGATTGTTATATAACATGCCGTTATCCTGGTGTTCATTACACTTTCTGTTTTAGCACGTGAATTCGACTTGAAGTTGCCCACGAAAAATTCTGAAAAGTTGATACGGCCGAACTAAGAATTTGATGGTCATATTTCTGAAAACAGAATTTGAAAAAGTTAATCCGTTTTCAAGTTATCGTGCAAACGGCAGCCGGACGGCTGGATAAACGTACAGACCAAGGGCGCATTCTTATAAGTAGCTTTTATGCTAAAGCTCCTAATATAATCTTGTAAACATTCAAAGGAGGAGCTTCAGCAGTGAAACAGAAATACATTTATACGTTTATTAAAAAGAAATTGATGGGCCCCCCCCCCCCCGTCCCCAGTAGGATAAGGAAGTCATCTATGTTTACCCATTTATCTGCACTTTTTACCTCTCCCCAAATTTTTTTAATCAATAAATTGATTTTCTCGAACGTAATATGTAAAAAATATAAAAAAACCTCGTATCTTCTTTCCTTTCTCATCATTTCCGAACGTATGGTATATCACATGCCAGATGTTGCCATAGGTCTAAGGACCAAGTGACTGCCACCCCCGCAAATCCGATCCCACTGGAACAATTGGGCCTAAACATCATAGTAATGTAGGTCTTGCATATAGGAATCTGGATACTGGATTTTACGCCTTTACGTACCTAAATAGCACATAGATATGTTGCTCTCTCTGAATCCCACCCCCGTAATTCCGACCCCGTATACCAATCAAAACCAAGCTGATGGACATGCCCATAGTAAGCTACATTCCGAATTTCAACCTTCCACCTCAAAAAAACGTAGAAATTATGAAATTATAAAACCAATAAGTAGCTCCATTCTTATTCTACTTACGAGGGTCAGTCAAATGAAAACCGGAAATATATTTTTACAGCTCCTTTATTACAGACAGAGTTGGTACACTATTTTTCAATGTAGTCCCCATCTTTTCGATGCATTCCGCCATCGAGTCGGAAAGGCATGGATACCTCGGGGAAAAAAAAATCTTCATATATTGGAGATCTTGCTTATAGGAATCTGCATACCAAATTTCATTCTTTTATATGCATAAATACACCTAGACCTTTTGGTCCCCTCTAATTTTCACTCCCAAAACTTCGACCTTAGTGGGCTAATCAAAATCAAACTAAATAGTTAAGGTGCACATACCCATAGTAAGTTACATACCGAATTCCAACCTTCTACCTCAAAAAATGTAGAAATGATGAAGGGTGATTCAAATCGTGTGTAAAATAAAGCCGATAAGTTGCTCCATTTTTCTGCTACTTAATAATAAGCTTATAGATTATGAGCACTTGAGCAATCGTGCGTCGACAAAGCGATTTCACGTGCGCGCGCCGATGTCAATAATGCTTAAAAGATGAACAGAAAGTAACAATGTATTCCTTCTTGACAAATCGATTGTTATATGTCATGCCAGTACCTTTGAATTCTTTACATACACTGTTTTAGCACGTGAATTCGGCTTGAAGGGGTCCACGAAAAATTCTGAAAAGTTGATACGGCCGAGCTAATCTTTTGATGATCATATTTCTGAAAACAGAATTTAAAAAAGCTAATCCGTTTTCAAGTTATCGTGCAAACGGCGGACGGCCGGATAAACGTACAGACAGGAGCTTTTATGCTAAAGCTCCTAATAACGACAAAAGGGGAACAGATTGGGGGAAAATGAATATTGATTATTTGGTTTTAATGTCCCCTTATTCAGAATAAAAACATTTCGCGTCCCTGGGGGTGAAGGGGTAAATTTTGAAAATTTTAATTTGGTAGGGGTAGAGGTTAGACCCCATGTGTTATTTAGAGAGTTGTAGAGCATCATGTAAAATGTGGGTTTAGCAAACAACCCGGTGAAAAAATCTCATGCCCTACCCCCTTTATTGAGTGGGTAAAGTGAAAGGTATGGCTAGTCGATGTGGACAAAAACCATACTTATTAGAAAACAGTAGGGCCTACATTTGGAAAATTAATGAGAATGAACGAGAAAAAAGCTTTTCAGGGTAACGACTCATTCATTCTCATTCATTTTCAAATGTACTGTTTTCTAATAAGTAATAAAGTTCTAATAAGTTTCTAATGAGTTTTTCTGTTTTTGTCTACATTAGCTAGCCATATCTTTCACTTTACCCACTCGATAAAGGGCAGGAGATGAGATTTTTTCATCGGGTTTTTTGCTAAACCCACATTTTACATGATGCTCTACAACTTTCTAAATAACACATGTGGTCTAACCCCTTCCCCTACAAAATTAAAATTTTCAAAATATACCCCTTTACCCCCAGGGACGCGAAATGTTTTTATTCTGAATTAGGGGACATTAAAATCAAATAATCAATATTCATTTCCCCCCAATCTGTTCCCCTTGAGTTATTATTTGGACCTAAGACGGGACATAAATTATGAAACACCCTGTATATTTGAACAAATAAAAGTTTTTTTTAATTTGTAGGCATTCCCACATAAAGTTAAACGAAGTGAGCCTCAATTGCTGAAGCATTATGTGTAAGCATATATTTTTTTTTCATGTTCAATTACTAAAGGGTTTCTATGTTACCATTTACTATTGAAGCAAGCGATTAACTACTACTAATTAGCAATATGCCTCACAGCATTTAGTTTTAGATACTATTAAGCCCAACAGCAATATGCTCTTGATACAAATAAGCTATGGATAACAATAGGTCTAACAACTCGTAAGGAGTTGGTTGATATATTACACGCTATATCTTAGCACTGACAGTTTCCATAGGTAACATATAGCGCGATTAAAACATATACTATCAAATAATTACCCGTTATATTCACTCATGACACGTTGCTATGAGTAGTTTGATATATTACTTGCCATATCATAGCATTGAAAAGTTCCGGCATTACCATATATTATCATATGGTAACATTGGGGGACGTGCTACTAAACCAATTCCCACTATCATTATTTACTCGTTATATTCACATATGACACGTTGTTACGATTGTTTGATATATTACATGCTATACCTTAGCATTAAAAGTTCCAACAGTACATATGGTACTATTAGGGCACGTCCTATAAACCAATTTCCACTATCTTTATTTACTCGTTATATTCCCTCGTGATACGTTGTTACGAGTTGTTTGATATATTACATGCCATATCTTAGCATTGAAAGTTTCAACATTACCATTTGGTAACATTAAAACACGTACTATTAAACAATTCACACTATCGTTATTTATGCGTTATATTCATTCATGAGAAATACACGTGCACGTGCCACTAGACCAATATCTGCTATCACTGTTTTTTTTATACATTCGTTCATGATACGTCGTGACGATTTATATGATATATTACATGCCAGATCTGGTTATAGGAAATTGTTAAGGGGGTATCATAATGGTACCATTAGGGCACGTATCTATTCCGGATATCTCACGTTCGTACTTGTTCGTGCTCTGTCCCATAGTAATGGATTGGTGAAAACAGATTGTAAAAAAGTTAATTCGTTTTCAAGTTATCGTAATAAATAATAAGCTCCGTACGAATAATAAATTTCTTTTGATTTAGAGACCGTTCTGCCCTTTCAATAATCGTCATTCACGTGCATCCTCCACGCACACCATCTCATTAACGTTTAGAGCACGCGCAAATGTGTTAATAAAAACTGTTGCTCAGACAACAATGGTCATGTGTCTCTTCAGTTCCAGCGTGTGCTTCAAGCCAGCGTAACAATGATTAAACGTGCATCAGCAATGGAAAACTGTTTCCGTAACACTTTTTGGTGTCTGTTTTCGCGTCACGTTTTTTGTAGATAGATGTCCAGCCTTAAAACATTATCATGTTAAAAAAAAAAAAACGAGGCAGCTTACCATTTTATTTCCTTCGTTTTAATGTGACAATCTTCTCGATGTCAGGTAGAATTATTTTTTCCCCTGATAGGACATGATTACATATTAAGAATTTCGAATCCGATCTGTGACTATGAAAAAAAAAACATATTTTTCCACTGCGGTTTAAATACTGGTTCAGTGATTTTATGCTTTTTAGGAATGTGCGCCATGTTATGCGAGACGAAAAACAAGCAAGTATCAGTAACAAAAGAAATAATGCCTCATTTAATGCAATTGCCCCCTAAAATCTGGCCACACTGCATAGGAAAACTATACGCACTCCCCTCTGAGTTTTGGACTATCTCCTCGGAGCTTTGCCCGCGAGCATTTTATGTTGCACGCGGGCGAAGTGCACGAGTTGGACGGCCCTGGTCTAAAGTATCCAGTGATGCTCCCTGGGGGTGAAGATGGATAACATTTTAATCTGAGACAGAACAACAAGAGGGTAAGTAAAGCCCGGGCAAAGTGTGCAATATAAGTAAGTCCATTAAGAATGATGGTTACATCCCACCTCTGAGAATTATAAAACAAAATTGTCTTTGTAACAACAATACGTAAAATTCCTGTTGTCCGGGCTTTTCTTAGAAGTTAACGTTTTCTTTGAAATATTTAATAATGATCCGTAACTGGAGATAATGGGGAGTTAGCAGACTATTGAGAAAGATTGAAAGATGACAGGAGGCAGTCCTTTCGTTCGAGCTACAGTTGGCGACATAACCGATAACAAAGCATACATGAACTCAACTCTTCAAACCAACAACCATATGGTGTTATGTCCTATAATAATCTTTCGAAGGATTATAACAATAATTCATATCTATCGAAATGCCAGCGAAGAAATGAATGAATATTGGGCACAGATGACAAAAAGTTATCGGGCATCGGAAATATCTGAATTGCTTCGTCTATAGACGGAAATTGTAGAATTAGTGAAAACAAATTTATTATTTAACTTCATGAGGTTGTTCTGTTTATCTCGGGCAACGCCGGGTGTCTCTGCTAGTAATATTATAAACTTTGTGCAGTCTTACGTAAATATTAGACACCAAACAGATCTTTAATAAAAATGAATTCTCTATTTTTAGTTAATAAATTTTTAATGATGGAGTAAGTTTTTGATGGTAATTAGATGAAGAAATGGTTTAAAATAGCATTCAACGTACAATGAAAAGTTTTTATGCAAAAGAAATAATTAAAAGAAAGAAAATAACGCATGACTGATAAGATATATATAAAGCAATACGAGTAAGTTTAAATTAATGAATTTAAAAATTATATACTGATACTAGATATGTTTCTTCAATGAATCAAGTAGGTATCAAATCGCATTTAGTTGCTTTCGGAATTCATTTTTAATAAATTCGAATGAATTTGCAAAATTTCATAGTTTCAAAGTTAGCCTGAATCAAAGTTCAGCAATTATTATCTTTTCCTATAAATATTGGTAATTTTATTTGGAAATTAATTTCGGCGAATGAAATTCACTGCAATTAGAAAAGGAGCTATTAACATAAAAAAGGTAAAGAAAAATAACTTTTTCAAATTCAAATAGCAAATAATGTTCCGTTGTAAAAATAACAAAAGTTTGCAAACACATGAAACTTGAACATGTTTAAATTATCTTTTAGGAAACTCGTCTTTTTAATTTTTTACCAAGCTTTCGTGCTAACGTGAACAATTATCAGATAGGAAATGATCATGAGCTTACTAACTTCTCTCAAGTTCTTGATGACTTCTAGAATTAGCAAAATTAAATTTACCGTATTGAAACTTTAGGACATTTTATTTATTATTTGCTTCGCGTAGAAAGTCATCTTTATGCTTACACAGATACACACAAACTAATTAGAGGTATCATTTTTATATTTTATGGGAACCCTTTTGGCCCGAATTACAGCATTCAAGTGAGTTGGCATAAAATAATTGTTAGTCAATGGAGACAGGCAGTCACCGGACATTTCTTTAGCTCTCCCAGATTTGTGAAAGATTTTGCTGTTTGGAAAAGATATGTCATTCTAACATGTTCCAAAAATTCACTATGGAGTTTAGCTCTGGGCTATGAGGTGGCCATGTTAAATGACGGGATACTGCTCGCTGATATACTGAACTGTCACCTTCGAGCTCGCTGAGTTACTGCTGACATGTGATGAAGAAGCCGTCACATGCACGATAAAAATGCAGCATTGCAGGTTAGACTTGATCGGCAACAATCCTCAGGTAGTCCGTCAAACGCAACTGATCTTCCAAGATTTTCAGGGGACCATTTTCATATCAGCAGAAAAATGAACATGCCATGACACAACCATTGTTCAGTTTTCTCACTGAAAATGAACTAAGCAGTCAGTGCTTTGAGAAGGCCTAATTTTAATTCTTTTGGGACGCCCGAGTGCCAAATGGCACTTTTACTCGTTTTTATAATATAGTCAGAAATAAATTTTTTTATCTTTTTAATCATTCAGTCTAAGATAACGAAAATTACTGTATTCTATACAGTAAACCTTTCTCTATAATAATACAGTTTAATTAGCTTAGAGAATGAATTATTGTATTTATTATAATTAATTTAAAATGAACAGGCGTGGATGTTAAAACTAAACGTCGAACTTATATACCCTTTACATACTACTTCATTTTAAAATATGTTTAGTCTCTACTTAATAAAAACCTGCTTTTTATGAAATTTCGTAGCTTCCTTAATTATTCCTTACAAGTTTTTCTGCATAAATATATATAAAAAATTTTATATCTTACCTTTACTTCATCCTTGTAATTTTAGTGCCCTCTTTGTTTTCGATTTCGCGAAGTTGAACTTTCGCGCCAAATTGCGAGATTGTTATTGCAGTTGGGTATACGAAACTTTTTTTATTTTAATCCTCATAGTCTATTCTTTATTTTATGTATAATGATAATTCATAAAATGAATTTAGAAAATAGAAATAAAGTAAAATGTAGGCGGATTCACAACAATAAGGTGTGACTGCCGCCATGATGACGTCATTTCAGAATGCATTCCGAAATTTCCCCCCCTCCTCCTCCTCTTCCAATGCTTAGAAGGTTGGAATGTAATTTTGTTTTTATCCGTTTATTGTTTACTTTATAAAGAATTGTTCACGTCACGTTAAGACTTATAATTTGGATGTGGACTAGTAAATACTAGTAAATGGACTAGTATATATGCATTCGGAATGTTTATATTATAGTTAGAAATTTTTGGTTAACGTTTCATTATGTTGCATGAATAATAAAACATCAATTGAACCAAAAAATTGTTTTTTCGTTTATGCACCAAATTGTAATAAATGCTTTTAATTTTAAATTAAAATATATTGTAAAATTATATTTACAATATCCAAAATGATTGTAAATTTATTTAAAATTCGCACATAAATTCATTTTCAATTAGCTTCATTTGAAAATGTAAACAGTATTCATTTGTTTCTATATGAATTTTCATGTTTGTAAACACATGTCATTGAATTTTATAATAAAATAATACAAATTTTATAATAATAAATGAATATTTAATATTATTTTAGCATATATGAAATTTACAAGCGCTATTTTTTTTGTATAAAATGCACATAAAATCATATTCTCAAGAGCTTTCTGGTGGATAGAGGCAGAGCCTGGATTTTGATTGGTTGTAGTTAGATCTACGCGATTACGTCAACTAGCATTAAATTACGTCATGGCGCCAACTTCAAACCCCTGAAATCTCCACATAGTTATGAAAGAAAATTCATAACATTGATAATAAATAAAATTTCTTAATTATTTCTTAATTCTCATACAGACAATGAAATACTTCACATTTTCGGCCTAACTTACTAATTGGAAATAATTTTCGTTTTTTTTCTAAAAATTCATTAAAACAAGATTAATTTTTCTTTACTCATATTTGTATTTTACAGAGTTATTTTTAAAAATAAATTATGCACATAACATAAAATATACTGTTTCATATAGTGGCCTAAACATCAATAAAAACTACGCAAAAAAAATTCGCCATAAATAGATATACTTTGGCTAGAAAAAATTTTTGAATAAATTAGCGCAATTTTCCCGTTTTTGATCAAAATTTTCCCGTCCTAATAAGGGACTGACATAGTTATGGCTTAGTTTTTTTTTTACTGCAAAATTGAATTTTGTATCCATATTTCAGCGAATAAATTACTATTGATTTCAGCCTTAGTCTCTGCACTTTGTTTGATGATGTCTTTTTCCGAACTAAGTTTGGACCTTGTTTAACTTGTGCGAAAGTGTAGCATAATCATGCTTTATTTTGCTTAACTTTAACAAATTTTTAAAATAATAAGAAAGAATAGCATTTGCAATTCTTACCAATTCATTATTTCTTGCTGCAGAAAGACATGACGGAATATAATACGCTGATGCCTATATTTATCTTCATTTGGTTGCTACTATCTCAACACATTAGGGGAGAAGAAGAAATAATTCCTCTTCATCACACCACTCGAGAGTTCGAGAGAATTCCTCTTCATCACGCCCTTTCAACGTTAGAAGAAATAATCCAAGGTTAGAAAAAAATTTCAACACATAATTGGATTACTTGTTATTTTATGTATGAATATCAGTATTTCATCCATTTAATCATCATCCAATAACTTATTAATCATAATCAAATCATAATTGTGTGTTTGAGTTTGTTCTCGGACACATCATTACATAATAATAAAAAAAAAGCACAAAATTCCCCAAAAAGCAGGTAAATGAAT
>JAHWFO010049499.1:12271-36740 GCA_023313115.1 Rhysida immarginata
CCCCCCCCCCCCCAAGATAGCATCCTGGCTATGGCCCTGTAGCCATGCTGTCACTAAGTGTCTTAAGACAACCAAGTTCTCAAGGTGAAAAGCCCAACTTGGTAGAGCGTCAACCATGACAGTCGAGGTTCCTGGATCGAATCCAGGTTGCAGAACTTTTTTTATCCATTTTCTAATTAAGATCATTTACCTGATGTTTGAAGTTAGCTCCAGTTTGATTTCTTTATTTCTTATCTATATATATAAAAATGTATGTATGTATTGTTGCGTACCGTTTTTTTTCTCCGGGTTTAATCATCCGTGGGTTTATTAGTTTTTATTTATCCCTTTTAATTTACCTTTATGTTTTATTATTAAGCGCTTGGTTTTCTTTTGGGCACCGATATCGAGCTCGCGTTAAGCTTCCCTCTCCTTCATTGTGCGTTTCACGTATGCTGCTGAATCCGATATTCCTGTTCTTTTCTCGCGGGGGTTTTTGGGTCCGATTTGTGTTGTGCGTGAAAGTCTGTTGTCCCGGACACTTGCTAAGTTTTTCTGACACTTTTAGTTTATTATTATGGAGGTTACTGTGTTCCCCCTCCTTATCTATTTTTTTAATATAAAGGGTTCACGTGACGTGCTCTGTTCGCGTTGGTTAGTAGTTTTTTACGTCTCATTTGGGTGTTGCTTATTTTATTTGACTTTTCCCACGCGTTAAGATTTCCTTTCCCAATTGTCGCGATTACTGATCCGTTCGGACTAATGGGTAATTGGCGTTATTTTTATTTCCTTTTTTTTTTTATAATAGAATTATTTACGCGATTGAAGGAATTGTTAAATTTTTGCCTCCCGGTGAGTTAAACTATTTAAGTTTTTTTTTTTTTTTTTTTTTTAGCTTTGTCTTCGACGTGACATTTTTTGACGTTTCATGTTCGTCCAACTGTCGGCCCTTTAGTATTCAAAGGCGTGTTGTACTGCCTTTATCTTTTGATTCTCCTCGGTCTTGAGAAAATTATAACGATCTTATAAAACCTTTTTAAGTTATAATTACGATATAGATCCGTATCTTTTCTGATAGAAAATATGTTGGAGTTTACGGTTGGTCGGCTTTGTTTTTTTTTTTTTTGAATAAAATTTTCTTTTTAGATTTCGCCGGAAACTAAATTTTTTTTTATTGTTTTCAAATTTTTTTTTTTCCCCTTCAGAGGAGTGAATGTGTATTGTTGTTGGAAATTGCGTGCGCGCTTTCTTTTCACTTTGTTTTTTCGTGTGCTATTGTTTAGTGTATTACGTTGTATTCAGTAGCTTGTCTTTTTAGAGCGTCTCGCTGAGCCTTTTCAGTAGCTTGAGTTTCGGGTCTCGTGATCTCAAGTCGTTTAAATAATTTTTAAAATTTTTTGGTAGAATTTAGGATTGGGATTGAGAGACAGTCTAGCCTTGGATTGGACGGAAGAGTTTGTAGATTGTCTTCCCGTCGGCTTCTGCTCCTGAGCAGTAGCAAGTATTCTACTTTCGTCATGGTTTGAAGCGAAGATTCTCTTACCTTTTTCTTTACGTCATCGGACCGCGATGGCTTGGGCCTTGTTCATCGTTCCCGGCTGCCGTCATTCTTCCCTTCATGAGAGTTAGTTCCCTTGGACGTTCGTTTCCTGGTTGTTGCAGTTTTTCCCCAATGGAGCTGGCTGATTCCCTCGTTGGATGTGGTGCTAATGGAACCGTTTACGTCATGGAACTAGTAATGAAGGTATTATCGGCGAGGGACACTTATTTGTCGAACTGTTTAGTGTGGGGTGCGGTTTTCCACTCTGGTTCTCCGGCTGATGCTAACAGTTAAATTTCGTCCCTATATTATGGCCGTGTGTCGCGCCCTGCTGTGTGAGAGATTTCCTTTAAGAACTGTGTCAACGCTTTTCTTGTATTTGAATTTGACTTTAACATTATTAACTTTTTTTCTTTGTTTTTACAGGACCTTGCTCGTGTTGATGTCTCCGTTTTTTCCCTCTCCTATGTGACCTTTCGTTCTTCGTACGCCTTTTCCTTGTTCGTCTCCTTCGCTCCGTTATTATATGTTGTGGTTCTTTATCTGTCGTAAATTTTAATGTTTTATTAGATTATATTTTTGTGTTTTGTCTTTAGGTAATGTCTGGAGGAGGTTCCTGTTCAGTTTTTTGTCAATCTCTTTAATTTTTTTTTCTTGTCTTTCTCTATGGGAGTAGTAATTATTAATTTTTTATTTATTATATTATTTATATATTTTTTTTTGTTTCTCTCTTTTAAACTTTTTTTTATTTCCAATTTATATTTTTTCTGACTATGCTCTAAGTCTTGTTTTACAGTTTTCGTGGCCTTCCCTTTAGTCGTGATTGACTCATGATGATTGGTAGTTACCTTTTATTTCTTCTTAAGCCACGCTTTCTTCGTTCTATGCTGACTGCAGCTTGATGTCTTTTAAGATGCTCTTCAGCTGGACTTTCGGTAGAGTTTGATTTCTTCACTGTTCTGCTTCGAGCCTCTGGACTTCTGCATTTCAACTGGCCGTCTAACTCCTGACCTCTTGCTGATTCCTATTTTTCGCAAGACTTAAATTTTTTTGTACTTGTAATACTCGCATAGTCACCCTTTATGGATCAATTTTTTTCTCAAACTTTTGATGTAATAAAGGAAAATATTTTCCAAGCCGGTGGGTAAGAGACCAAGGGGTCGGCCTAGAACCAGGTGGCTAGACTACATGGAGAATCTGGGTTCGAGTCGCTTGGATATTACCAGGGAGGACATGCGCCTGATGGCGGAAGATCGCGATCGCTGGAGATCCTCCATAGGGCTGCTGCCACCGCGACCCTAACGGATAAGCGGGTTTGAAAAGTAAGTAAGTAAGTAAAGGAAAATATTTATTTGGATTTTTTTTTTATTTTTTTTTTTCTCCTTTTAACCTTTCTTACGGGTCTTAATTCGGGGTTTGGTCTGACGGGTATTAATTGGTTTTGTCTTAACGCTTTGGTTGGCTTGTTAATTATTCCCTTGTACCTTACTTAGTGTATCGTTTACTGATGCATTAAGTAAGTGTGGTCGGTTTTTTTGTTTACGGAACCGGGTTTTTATTCCCCTTTTCTGCAACTGATCGCTTTATAGATTAAGGGAAGGTGGTTCTTTTATTTTTTTCTTTTTGGTGTTTTCTCTTTCTATCCTGGCTGTACGTGTGGGTAAATTAATAGCTTCTTTACTAGCACGTTACAGTATGTATGTATGTATGTATGTATGTATGTATGTATGTATGTATGTATATTTAAATGTTTATTTGTATGTCCCTTATACAAATCTTCAGTTTTTTCCGACCTTGATGAAATTAGGCACATTTGACCTTCAAAGCAAGAGGAAGAGCACTGTCTACATGAGATTTCGAAAAAATAATAATCTTTTATATAAAATTCATTTTACGTTTGTTGTTTGCCCACTGACGGAATTTGCCATTGGATGGCGCTTAACTCGCACGTCCTTAGGATCCTAAATCCTTCCCTTTCCTCCGAAGATTTCGGCCATTACGCTATCGTGCATTCGGTTGCTTTATGATGTTTTAATCCTCTTTTCTGCTAAATTGTTTGAAGTGTTGAGATCCTGTTTTTATTCTTTATATTCAGAAAATTCAGCATATGTCTGAAGAGGTTCTTAAAACTTTTGAACTCAGATTCGCACCATATGTGCGTTAGGTTCAGACAAGGCCTTGTCTTTCATTTTCAGTTTCAATGAAAAACCTCTCCCGCAGGCAACGAGATTGGTGGAAAAAACGACGCCATCTTTTGAAGCTAATTGACAGTTGAGGAAAAGAACTTGAAATTTGAGAAAAAGAAAAAACACATTCGGAATATTACAATCATTTTATTCATGGTGCTGCATGCAGGAAATAAATTTAGTCTAAACTTAGCTTACATTATGATATGTTGAAAAGCATAAATTGGTTTCGCTCTGTTTGTGAGTCTGTTTGACTGCTCGTCTGTATGTCTGACGAAACCTCGAGAATGCTTCAACACTTACAAATTCTGCTTATGGTATTCGTACGAGTTCCTAGCTGAGCTCACCTGTTATGCTTGGCATTGAATTCGGACTAACAGTTACGAGAAAATTGAGACCAAACCCTCCCCCTTAAAAATTTTTAATTGGCAATAACAGACATGAAAAAGATCACACTTTCGGAAAGGACGAGCCCAAGACGAAAAACACGTACTTTTCGAATTTAAAAGAGAAAAGGCTTGGAGTACGTGCCCGTCATGAAACTTAGATGAGGCACGCACACATTTCTTATTGCAATGCTGTTAGTACTAAACTAAAATGTGGAAAATGTTACAGCGATTGAAACAAATGGTTAAAAAATGTTAAATTGGAAAATAGGCAACAGCTAAAAAAGGCTAGGCCAATTGAAAAATATGGCTAAAAACTGTTAGGCCTATTGTTAAAAAGGGCTAAAATATGTTAGGCCTATAGTAAAAAAAAGGACATAAATGTTAGGCCTATAGTAAACAAGGACATAAATGCTAGACCAATTGAAGAAGATGGCTAACAAATATTAGGCCTATTGTTAAAAAGGGCTAATAAATGAAAGGCATAAAGGATAAAAGGGCTGATTAACGCTGGGCCGAATTTTAAAAAAAAGGCTAAAACTTGTTAAAAAGGGCTGAAAAATGTTAGGACTATTGTTAAACAAACGCTGGCTGAAAAAAAGTTAGGCCTACAGTAGCAACGGGCTAATAAATATTAGGCCTAAAATGAAAACTGTGTAACAAATAAAAGGCCTGTTGAAAAAAAAGGCCAATGAATGCTCGGCCTTTTGGAAAAAATGGCCAAAAACGAACCTCTTTTCATGTGTTCATTTTCACTGAATGTTCACATTCAGAAATTGCCTAATTTCATCAAAAAGGAGCCCGAGCAACGCCGGGTAAAACAGCTAGTTGGTTAATAAACTCAAGTGTGGCTTCAATTAACAAACCATGTCTCTAACGTTGGCAAGCGTTGCAGGCGTAAATCCAACATCTCCTAGAGAGAAGGCCTGCGCACGGAAACGTCATACATTGTTACATCATCATGAAAGGTCATTGTTAATGGCATTTCTATCAATAATAAGCCTTAAATTATGACTTTTTATGACATTTCTATGCGCAAGCCTTCTCTCTTGGGATTACGTTCAATTATTCATTCGGAGTGACTCCGAGGGGGCGTATGAAACTGCACACTTCCGCCCCCACCCCTCTATAGAAATAGCACACCGAAGAGAAACTGCGCACCTGAAAAGTCAATTTTCAGGAGGGCGGTGTGGAATTATGATTTGTTTTATACAGTTGTTAATTTATTTTAAATTTCTTCAATTTATGTTAAAGATTAAAAATATAAAATATCAAATTAGTTTTATTATTGCTTCATTTATTTTTCAATTCTTATAAAAACAAATTTTAATATAAATGTGCTGCA
This sequence comes from Rhysida immarginata, assembly GCA_023313115.1. Classification (NCBI taxonomy): domain Eukaryota; kingdom Metazoa; phylum Arthropoda; class Chilopoda; order Scolopendromorpha; family Scolopendridae; genus Rhysida; species Rhysida immarginata. The sequence goes on from JAHWFO010049499.1 coordinate 17,708, forward strand.
CATTTTACATATTGAAGACGGGTTATTTCTTACGATTGGTATTGTGCTATTCGTTTATCTAAATATTCTTTGTTTTTTGTAGTTTTTTATGTTTTTTTTTTCTTTTTGCAAGATAAGAAACTTTGAATCTTTATATATGTTTTAGTTTGTACTTCTAATAACTTTTGTATGAATATAAAAATAGATGGGTGACTGCTGAAGAAATTAGAACTGAAATGGCAGTCATTGTAGCCCAAATATGAGGTGGGAATTTTGGTTCTTTGGAAATATAATTGTCTACTAAAAATTTTAAGTAATCTGCAAACAATTATACACATTTCGTCGTTTGGCTGGCTTTAAGCTAATTCATTAGAAAAACGTCTCCGACCTCTGCAGGATCTAAATACATGCACATGCATCCGAATACTAATATTGCTATGTCGCTCTTTGTAATCAGATGCTAAACCCAAATTCATCGGCCTCGGTGGCTCAGCAGGTTGCGTGATCGCCTCTGATGCCCGAGTACGCGGGTTCGATCCCGGCCGAGGACGACGAGGATTTTTCAGGGGTAAATCCTGAGATCACGCACTTCCTTCGGAAGGGAAGTAAAGCCGTTGGTCCCGTGTAGTCGTTTGCCGGCTGCACGTTAAAGAACCCTTGCGAGGCAAAATTTGCGGCCCCTATAACGCCGTCCTGAAATGACCATAGCAGTTGAAAAGGACGTTAATACCAAACAAACCAAACCAAACCCAAATTCTGTATTTTTCTCCATCACGTGTTCCTAACAGCAGAATGAATAGCACGTAGGTAAATCTCTTGCAATCGAATGAATGATCTTCAAAGGTTTTGATCTGATGTCCTTGACGGCTTTTCGCTTAGCAACAGCACTAAAAATTTGCCTGTTTAATTTCCATAAATCAGTTTCATGATTATGCTGTTCAGCTTTCTTAAAACTATTACCGCCGTCAGTTGTGTAGACTTTTGCTGAATAGGTTCGCTTACTTAAGGTGACCAGATCTTTCAAAAGGCAAAACTGGGACACTCTGCGATGACTGGAACCGGAAATGAATGCATTTGGCCGTATACCGGAAGGTACGTCAAATGAAGTCAGTAATGATCGGAAGTGACGTGTTTTGATTATCAAAACTCAACTGGAAGTAAGAAAGCAAGTAAAATACACAAACGAAAAACTTTTTCATGGAACTTTCATTAAAACTAAATCCATACATAATATAGTACTTCTTAGAACTAGGAATTTCCTTCAAGAGACCTTTTCTCGATAAAATATATTTGAAAATTCAACACAACTTTGACCATAATTAATCTTAGTGATTAGTAGAGCCTTCAATGTTTTCATATCTAGCTGAGTTTTTTCCCTTTTCCAGGTATTGTTGATTTGAGAAAATACTCTTTCTGAGAAAAACGGGACAAATCCGGGACATTGTTTCAAGCCGGGACAAAGAGTCAAAAATCGAGACTCCCCCTAGCTTACTGCATCTTCACATTATTTCATTACTTTTTAAACGCCTACACATAAAAAATTTAAAATTTTCATCTAAAGTCATAGCATTTCCACGCTTACTCACTAATTCTTTTATTTCCTCCATTATGTAATAATGTTTCCCCGTATTTAGTATAAATATATAAAATCTTACAAATTACCACATGAACTAATCAAAACGTAATCATTTATGAAACATTAAGGGTGTGTTTCGATAGACTTACGGACCTAGCGAGAGCTAACTCGTGTTAACTGTGGCCAGTGAGCTAAAGCAACACTTCCTAGAAAGCAAGCCAAACAACTGAAACGTCATACATTGTTACTCATCATGTTTGGACCATTGTTAAGCGTATTTCTACCAATGACGTATATTAAAGATAAACTCCGAATTCTATTGTTAACAACGGCAAAAAGTGAAGCAAATTGAGCCATGATAGTTCTGGGCAGGAGTGAGCCATGGAGTAATTAGCTGTCTGGCTGATTTGTTTTTGAAGATTTTGGGCCCGAGGAATTATTAATTCAAAACCATTCCTCAAAGTTAAACTGCGTACAACTGTACAAACAGACAAGAACAAGGATCAGGAATCATTTTCCACAAAAATAAATCAATAATACGTAACTAAAATGAAAATACGTAACTGAAAGACAATCGAAACGAAATTGAAATTGAAACCATGATCAAAAAATTGTTTATGAAATATAATAAAATACTTCAAATACAAAGTAAACGAAAAGATAAACTTATCACTCCGTGAACGGCGTGTAAAAGAATTATTAATCAGCTACGCTCGTGTTTAGCCATGTGTTTTGCATCATCTTCACTCACTTTCAGCCATGACAGTTCTGGGCATGGAGCTTCCCAATTTGCTTCAAGTTACAACAATAGGATTCGGAGTCTATCTTTAATATACGTCATTGATTTCTACCAATAATAAGCGTCAAATTTAGTCTAATTATGATGATGTAACAATGTATGACGTTTCAGTTGTTTGGCTTTCTTTCTAGGAGGCGTTGGCTAAAGTGAGAATCGCGACGATCATGCTATCGAAACGCTATGGAGAGGTATCTTTGTTCAGGCGCTGTTTCACTTTCGGTTTTCGCTCTTAATTCCTGCGCTGTATCAGAGATGTCTTGTTTATTACTGTTTATTTCTTGTTTAATTCCAACGCTAACTGTAATTTACTGTTGACGTTGTTGAAAGTAGACATCGACATATTATAGTATCGCGTTATAGCTCCGATCTAACCATACAGGGCTGCCGCATCTTTAAACAAGCTAAATCGGTTCTCACGAAGCTGTACGACCTCGGAAGCTCGGACCCAGAGACCGTTAAAGAAACGGCCTTCTTCGGCCTTTAACGGTCTCTGCTCGGACCGTTTCTTGGGGCCGGGGCCTCCCTTCTCGTGATGTTCTCGACTGTATCGAAACGGGCGAGACCACCTCACGAAAGCCTATCGAAACGATTCATAGAGAGGAAACCCCACTTTGATTGTTTGGGAGGATACCCCTGTCCTCCTAGTCCAGGGGACCATAAGGCAGACACATGAAGGGAAGGATAAACCTTTATAGAGAACCTTCCGTAACAACGACGGTGAAAATTCAATCACAAAAAACAAAACTATTCTGTCCAAGCAATGTTGAATCTCACAGAAAGTTATCTAATGATGCAATAAACGAGTCGCCTTTTACTATACATATATATATTTGGGTGGTCTAAAACAACCGTTTTCTCCCTTTCCTTTTCCCTTTTTTATTTTTCCCCCCTTTCCTTTCCTTTCCTTTCCTTTTTTCTTTCCCTTCCCTTTTTTTTTAATACATAAAAACATACATACAAATATTCACCCACACCCACTCACACACATACACACACACACGTATACACACTTATACAAATGTATATTTTAATGAAATATTACCCCCTAAAGACGTGACAGAAATGAGAAACATTGGTAGTTAATACAATACTGAGTAATTCCAATAAGAAAGTAATACTAGAGGAATAGCCCCCTTTCAGAAAGAGTGAGGAAGGATTTCAGACTTCGCAAACTGCATTAGGTCTGTTAACAGGTTGGCACTCATCAAGGTTTGCTTCTGGTAGGAATGGCGTAACCCTTTCTATTGAGTGATGCATGTAGCTCCTCCCGTGCTTTTACAATGACTGGGTCTTCACAGTCCGCCAAAATATGGTCCGGGTTATATGATCCCTTGCCGCAAGGACACAACGGGGTCATCTTCCCTTAGCTTAAACCTCTGCAGGTATTGTAAAAATGGTCCATGACCAGTAATGAACTGGACCGCATACGAAGACAGATTCAGCATGACCGTTGAGACCTTAGGAATACGAGACTCGTATAATTATAAACAGGTCTACCTTTGACACTCGAGGACCATTGCTCCTGCCAAGTCGTGATAATATTTGAGCGTAGAGTTTTCTTGTAGCTCTGGAAGGAGGGCTGGACCTCTGAGTTGAGACGAGCGGGAAAGGCCAGGGCAGCATTCTTTGCTGCTCTGTCTGCTGCCTCATTGCCAGGTATTCCTATGTGGGCTTTCACCCAGACCAAGGAAATTTCGAAGCGCTGCCTTACCTTGGATAAAATCTGCTGAGCAATTAGCACTTGTTTAGTGGTGGTCTTATTGCTGACAATAGCCATCAGAGCGGACTCAGAGTCAGAGAGGATGGCTATACAGTCGTGGCCTGCTCCCTTGAATTCTGCCAGCCACACTAGAGCCTCAGAGATGCTTGCACTTCAGCCTGGAAGACAGAACAAGTGGGCTGAAGGCTGAAGGAGGATTGTCCTATAATGTCCTTGCCTCTAAAAGCCACAAAAGGTCCGTGGAAACACCACTATCGCGAGGTCCGTGAGTCTATTGAAACACACCCTAAGTGAATACATAAGTTAGTAAAATCTGCCCCATTAGAAATGTACTACCCCCCTAACCTTTTGAAAGAGTGGACCCTTCTGAAAAATGTGCAATTTCGGGGTCGGATTAAGAGGGGATCAAAAGTCTGGTGTGTAATTTCGGTATTTAGGAATGCAATTTCGTGCCGCCCACTCCGAATGACTCCGGTGATTGTGAGTCATTCGGACTCCGTTTCTTTATTCGCTCTGAGTCATTTGGGCTCTATTTCTTTATTCGCTCGGGCTCCTTGATTCCCAATGTCAGGGCGCGCTCGGAGTGTTCAGACTTCCTTTCTTTATTCGCTTGTAGTGTGTATCATGTTAACGCCCTTAACCACGGCCTCCTAGAAACTACCAGGCCTGAACATGATGTCAATAATGTATTGTTGAAGCACTAAGATTGTGACGTTGAACTAACTTCTGTAATAGCACCACCAGCTTGACGTAACAATGTTTTATCTTTTCCATGTTCAGGCCTGGTAGTATCTAGAAGGCCGTGCCTTAACTCCCATCTTCAATTTGGAATCATCAAGGTCATTAAAATTTGTAATGAGAAAGACGACGCAACAATGAAGAGTGCCAACAAAGCTGCCACTTCAACGTTGGTTGATTTTGTTGCGATATGAAAACGTTTGCGAGCGTATTTACTCAACGCTACCATGGTCTTTGAATACTGCTTTGAAATTCATTAAATTAGGTTTATCTGCATATTATTTCAAGTTTACAATCTTATTTTATTTTATTAAACAAGTATTTTTAAATCGTTAATGCTGTTAAACTTACATTGAATGCCCTGCATAATAGAGTAATCTTCCGCGTATTATATACTCATGCCATCTGGCGTGTCATCAGTCATCATTACGCTTCTCATGGCTGCATTTATTATTCAATTGACACACTATTACTTCTAGCTACTGTAGTCACGATCATAGCCTACAATAAAATCTTGTAAACATTCCAAGGAGGAGCTTTAGCAGTGAAGCAGAAATGCATTTATATATATATTAACAAGAAATTACTCCTCCCGAGTAGGGTAAGGCAGGTAGCAGAACCGGCGGTCATCTATTTTTTAGGGTTTTAGCATCATCTAAACGACGGTACAGATGTATGTAACAAGTATGTCACATGCCATAACTTTTGAAAGGATTGACCTAGAGGCTTGAAATTTTCTACACACGTAGGCCCTATACAGAGGACGGTAGGAAAAATATAGCGAATCCTCTTGGGTGGCCCGGGGCCCCTCAGAGGCTACTTGTATGAATTTCATGGTTCCTTTTTTATCTTTTGAACAAAGAGGGCAAAAATCCTGAAATTTTGTAAATTTATATGGTAAAAAAGATGGTAAATTTATAGCGCGGTCCTAAAAAATAAAACCAATATAAAAGAAGTGTGATATAAGCCTCTAGGGCCCCGCCGGAGGTCTCGAGACTCCAAATACAATTGAAGCTATAACATTTGAACGGAACGACCTAGGATTCTGAAATTTTGTATATTTATAGTGTCTTACAAAAAGAATTTAGCAAATACACTGTATACAAGAAATGTGATGTAGGCCTATGGGGCCCGCAGAAGACCCCGAGGCCTCAAATACAAATCAAGTTATAATTTCAGAATTTATGAATTTATGAATTTCAGAATGTATGTTTGTTTGAATTTTTTTTTCCGAAAATATACAACAAAAAAAAACAATTGTAATATTCTAAAACAAAATGCTTCGTGTCTAAAGAAAGAACAAGTATTAAAATACCAATATACTGTGTTTTAAGCGAGTAAATGAAAAATCGATGTTTTACTCGATGTTTTTTGTAAACTTCGATATTTGTAGACATTCGATGTATAATTTTCCGATTATCGAACGTTCGATGTTTTATCTCTCAGGAAAAACACTATCCTTTTGTATAATTTTATCCATAATCATTTTGTGTAAGTATTTTTTATCTACGTTAATCATGTTAATTTCACTGTTCCTTGTATATTATTAGTCATCCTTAATATTAGTCACCTTATACAACCAATCAGATGCGCCCACGCATCAACAACTTGCTTCTGTATTTATAACCAATCATGTATTAGATATTTTTAGATAAACTTCATATTATGTAATCATTGTTATTGATAAAGGGGCTAGCCAGCCTTTCATATGTACTCTTGATAAAGCCTGGATAAACGGAGAAGCCGGTCGGGAAATCTTGTGTTTTCTTCCCTTATGTACTCCAAGGCCTCCATAAACTTCATTAAGGACAGTACAGTGAACCATATTTTTATAGTGTTATAGATAACATTCCAAAACGAGCGAAGTCGAGTAGAAATGCTAAAGAACCGGCAGTTGGAGAGGCCACCCATTGGGAGCATTTTAAAAGAATTCTTATCGATTCTTCAATATGAATTTTGACTAGATTAATTCAAGCTTTTTTTCATGTGTTTATCTTTTTTCTGTATATTTACATTCAGATATTGCAAAATTTCATCAAAAAAAAAAAGAGCCCGAGCAATGCCGGGTATATCAGCTAGTTTCTGTTATAAAAATAATGTTGCGCAGTATTATTAATTAAACTTTTAATTATAATTCACTTCAATTTCATTTGAAAAAAATAATTCTCTATACTCTTCAAAATTTTGCTCAATATGAAAGAGCATAATTACGCATAATAATGTTTGCAATTTATTCGTATTTTCTTTTCATAGAAGAAAATGCAATTGAAGAATTTTGTTACAAACATTTCACACAAAAGAAAAGAGAATGTCTACCCGAGTCTGACTTAAAGAGAGCGACAGACGAGACGGACCATGTCAATCAAGAAGAGTCATCTGTCTATAAACCTTCCAATTGCGCAGTTCTATTCAATAGAGGTTGAATGTTTCTGGTATTTTATTTCATAACTTTTATTACAGTAATGGAATTATTTTCACAGAAATAACTATTTCTCAATAGGTGAAAAAATATCTGGAGTCTACAATATTTATTTGACGAAAGAAGTTAAAGTTTACTGTGATATGGAAACCGAAGGAGGCGGTTGGACAGTAATTTCGATAGTTTATTTTGTCCGATATCTAATTATAAAAACTAGATTTTAATATGAGACAAAGAATTTTAGAATTAATAATATTTTCTTTAGGTATTTCAGAGAAGAGGGCCGTTTTCACCGCACATTAACTTCACCCGGAGTTGGAACGAATACGCTAGGGGATTTGGAAACCTCAAGGAAGAATTCTGGTTGGGTATGTTTTACCGTTGCAACTTATTCAAATTATTCGAAATTCTATGAACTATTTCATAAATTTGCAACTCAGAAAGAAACAGATCACAGTGGCCTTCGATATCCAAGGTGTGTTGCAAAATCTGTGTTGCTATTGGTATCTAATTTCTGTTGGACTTGTTGTTATCAATAGACGGATATTTATAAGAGAAAAGGACGAAACACAAAAACCCTGGAATACAATAAACAATAGTTATTAAATAAAAATAAAAAGTAAATAATAATTGACAAAATAATTAATAAATAATAAATAAAATCATAATAAAACTAGAAATAAAAAATAAAATAAAAAGCTGACGTTTCGGATAGAGACTATCCTTTATCAAAGCCAAAAGGATAATTCTCTAAAGACAATTAGAATATTAGAGGATTATCCTGAAGTCATAATCGATCATTATCAATATCTAATTACTATTGATATTAAGCCTATCGTCTTGAATAGCTAAAGTTTCTTTTCTACCTGATTTCTGACAAAGAAAATTAATTTTAAAAATGTCAGATAGATACATACGGCTTTTTGTATTATGATCTTCATTTCTAAAAGTTGTTCTTCACATCGTTAGTACATCTCAAAATGTGCACCTTTCGTTGCTCTGAGAATATCTAGACGATATTCAATTACTCGCTACGTATTCGCAGTTACCGTCAATATCGCAACCGTTATTCTTGTCTTTAATAATGTATGTTCCTATCGGGAACGGATGTAGGAAACACTTTATACTTAACAAAACCGCGCCTGAAAAAGACTAATGGTGTTAATCCGGAGAACATGGAGGCCATGCCATCTCTTCCAAACAATCGATTGGGAAACGTTTAATCGAGGAATTCCATTTCCTAGAACAGGCCCGTTCTTAGGTGTTATGCGGCTCTACGCGGGGGGGTCCGGGGGGGGGGCCCCCCCCCGCGGGGGGGGGGGGCCCCGGGGGGGGAGCCTATTAGAAATTAGCTCTGCGAAAATGCGTGGAAATTAGACCAAGGAGACGTTTTCCTGTTACGTTACGAGGTCATCTCCCTGCGCCCCAAAGCCCCGCCCCCTGCTGCTTCCCTTCCCCTGCCTCCGAATTCAACTCAGGATGATAAATTTCAGGATGAGGAAGGTAACGTGAATGACACAGACGGCTGCAGTGCCAATTAAAAAAAAAACGGGGGATCGAGGGCGCCTCACAGGGGCCCCCTCACGTTCGGGGCCCTACGCGGATGCGTAGTCCGCGTATGCCTAAGAACGGGCCTGCCTAGAAGATCAGCAGCGCTTCCTGCTTCTATAAACTCATCATACAAAATGGTTGATCCTCTTAACATTAGGTGTCGTGTCCATACATATTTCTAAATCATCTCTGCAGGGGTAGAAATTAACTATTATGTGTGGTTGCCTACTTGGCAATTTTTCCAAAATTTTTGGTTGCCCAATTTCATATGTGGTTGCCGATATGGAGTAGAATGAACTTTAGGTCGTCCATTAGAAGTTAGCTTTACTCATATATGATCGCAAAGATATACACAATAGAATTAATAGCTACTAACAACATCAGAATCTTAAGTGTTTTAACATAAACATTCCTTTTATATGGTTATGGTTTTACTAACAAAAATTTACACTAACAATATTTAATTTATATTTATTAGGAGCTTTAGCATAAAAGCTACTTATCATTATGCGCCCTTGGTCTGTACGTTTATCCGGCCGGCCGTCCGTCCGGCCGCCGTTTGCACGATAACTTGAAAACGGATTAACTTTTTCAAATTCTGTTTTCAAAAATATGACCATCAAAGTCTTAGCTCGGCCATATCAACTTTTCAGAATTTTTCGTGGACCCCTTCAAGTTAATCCGTTTTCAAGTTATCGTGCAAACGGCGGACGGCCGGACGGATAAACGTACAGACCAAGGGCGCATTCTTATAAGTAGCTTTTATGCTAAAGCACCTAATAATCGATTTGTCAAGAAGGAATACATTGTTACTTTCTGTTCATCTTTTAAGCATTATTGACATCGGCGCGCGCACGCGAAATCGCTTTGTCGACGCACGATTGCTCAAGTGCTGATAAACTATATTATTCAGTAGAATGGAGCTACTTATTGGTTTCATTTTACACACGATTTGAATCACCCTTCATCATTTCTACATTTTTTGAGATATAAGGTTGAAATTCGGAATGTAGCTTATTATGGGCATGTGCACCTTAACTATTTAGTTTGGTTTTGATTAGCCCACTAAGGTCGGAGTTTTGGGGGTGAAAATTAGAGGGTACCAAAAGTCTAGGTGTATTTATGCATATAAAGGAGTGAAATTCGATATGCAGATTCCTATAAGCAAGATCTCCATTATATGAAGATTTTTTTCCCCGAGGTATCCATGCCTTCCCGACTCGGTGACGGAAATGCATCGAAAAGATGGGGACTACATTGAAAAATAGTGTACCAACTCTGTCTGTAATAAAGGAGCTGTAAAAATTATTTCAGATTTTCATTTGACTGACCCTCCGCAAGTAGAATAAGAATGGAGCTACTTATTGATTTTATAATGTCAGTCCGTCCCCTTCACAATTTCTACATTTTTTTGAGGTAGAAGGTTGAAATTCGGAATGTAGCTTACTATGGCACTATTTAGTTTGGTTGTGATTGGTATACGGGGTGGGATTCAGAGAGGGCAACATATCTATGTGCTATTTAGGTACGTAAAGGCGTAAAATCCAGTATCCAGATTCCTCTAGGCAAGATCTACTTTACTATGAAGTTTAGGCCCAATTGTTCCATTGGGATCGGATTTGCGGGGGTGGCAGTCACTTGGTTCTTAGAACTATGGCAACATATGGCATGTGATATATCGTACGTTCGGAAATGATGAAAAAGGAAAGAACATACGAGATTTTTTACATTTTTTTTACATATTACGTTCGAGAAAATCAATTTATAGATTAAAGAAACTTGGGGAGAGGTAAAAAGTGCAGATAAATGGGTAAAAATAGATGACTTGCCTTATCCTACTCGGGAGGCGGGGGGGGGGAGTTAATTTCTTTTTAATAAACGTATAAATGTATTTCTGCTTCACTGCTAAAGCTGCTGCTTGGAATGTTTACAAGATTTTATTACTTTTTAATACCTAATAGATTAATAAGTATTTATTGTCAAATGCAATCTTAGAATGAATCTGTGTAATCACTGACCTTCTGATTCACAGTCACAGATCTTGTTATTTCAATAATGCCACCTTCAATCTCACTGTCTACAATATTAACTTCAAGTCTTCTCAGTTTACCCTTGACCAAAGGGTTTAATAAAGGACCGTTTGGACCGATCTCAGTGTTAAACCATAAACTAACAGCTTCATCAGGATTAAAATTTCTGATATTGTCGCTTTGCAATATTATTCGCATCTTATCAGTAATCACAGGAAATTGTAATAATTGTTATTTCTAATGATTTTTATCGTTGAAAATATCCTTTCACAATCTGCAACGTGTGTCGGAAGGCACAGCAGAACATTCAGAAGCATGGAGAAGTTCTCGCATTGAGACCCAACAGAATCACTAACACTATCCCAAAAGAACAAATGTTTAATGTTTCTATGATTGCCATGTTTTGGGTATACAGAATATTTAACATAAATTTTATATGTTAAATTTAACATAAACAGCCATTGGGGAAAAATGTGTACAAGTCATTAGAAAATTTTCCAAATAATACAGGGTGCTTAAAGTATTTAAATTTGAGGACACACCTTCGTTTGGCTACTGCTGCTCTAAATTAAATTCTATGTCCTTTCCGTTTCCGGAAAGTAAAATGGCGGACCATCAAGTAACACAAATCATGAAGAGACATGCAGTAATCGTGGCAATAAAGGCAGAGCACAGCGATTTAGAGATATCACGATTTCTAAAGGTCGCAAGATCATTCGTCCAGAAAGTGCGGAAGGAGTTGGAGACCGAAGATGACAATGTTGCACCAGTAGCAAAGCGTAAAAAGCATGCCTCACGCTCTGACATCATCAAAACACCTGAATTTATTCAATGCAGCAGGCCATTGAAGACAATCCCAGAACATCCATGGGTCACTTGCCAAAGATCTACATGTATCGGAAGGAACAATCAGAAATGTTGTCCATGAAAACATCAGATATCACTCGTATGTTATGCGAATAGGTCAGTTTATGTCAGACAAAACACGGAAAAGCCGCCTACTCAGATCGAAAAGGCTCTTAAACAAGCTGAAAAATCCATGTGAAGCTGATTTGCTGTGGATTTTCTCCGATGAAAAAAAAACTTTGACCAGGATGCATTATGAACAGAAGAAATGACAGATGGTTATGTGCAGACCCTTCGGAAGGGCCACGAGTCATGCACACGAAATTTCCTGCAACTGTCATGGTTTTAGGGGTTGTCAGCAGTGAAGGACATGTCATGCTTTCACACTTCTTTCCCCAAGGCCTTAAAGTAACTCTGCGGTCTACGTACATTGAGACCCTTGAAACAACTGTTAAGCTTTGGATAGACACGGTACGCAACGGAAGGCCTTACGTGTTTCAGCAAGACTCTGCCCCAGCACACAAGTCTCGTATGACACAGGAATGGATGGCCGACAACTTCCATGATCACGGAACCCCTAACCTTTGGCCTACTAACTCCCCTGACCTGAATCCGTTGGAGTACTATGTATGGAGCATTGTGGAGAGAGGTCAATGAACCCCCCCCCCCCCCCCATAACAGCAAAGATGAATTGAAAGCAGCCATTGTTCGAGTAATGACCAATATGAACCATGACCATTTGATTCGCGCATGTCGACGGTTTCGATCTCGCATTGAAGCATTTATAGAAGCTGAAGGCGGCGTCATTGAATAGCCATATAACAAGAAGGTTTCTTGTGTATTCTCATGATGTGTTTCGATAATTAAGTTATTATCTCGACTTATATCTGTTTTCTTTCTTGACGTGAATCTGTCCTCAAATACCTTACGCACCCTGTAGTACCTCCTCTCTTCTGGCCAAACTTTGAAGTTTTAAAGCTCTTATTCCCAATTGAGTTCTACGGTTGTGTCATTAAACCTCTGACTACATCTTAGAATGATAGATACCATATTTGTTGTTCGATATTTCTCATAATTGTTAATTTTCATTCTGCGGGTCTCCATTACTGGCACTTTGAAACGTCAATTCCGCAATGATTCCCCGACCAGTTTTCAGACACCTATCGAATGGCTGACAACTCTGATCCGATTGCTGATTCATTGTCGATGTTCATACGCCCGGTCAAACAGGATTAATAATTTGTTTACCGCAATGAATTTTCAGTGCGGGTTGCCAGCCGGGCAACCAGCAGTGAAAAACAGGTTGCCAGAATGAATTTTCGGTAGTCTGTGGCAACCAGGAATTTCGAACCCTGTCTCTGCATGCTAATCGGTGATTTAGTCTCGTGAAACCACAGAATGCATTGATCTTTGTGTCTCATAGACGCCAATTTCAATATGACCGATGTTAGCACCGCCTACATCGCTTCGGCTCCTACGGTACCAGCAGTTTAAAAACTTTTTGAGATGGAGATCATAATACTGTACAAAAAAAAAACAAAAAACAAATGTATCAATTTCACATTTTTTTAAAAGTTTTCTTTGTTATGGAAAGACTTACGCTGTATATATGGAATATAAAAAAGTTTGGCCAAAAAAGATAATTTACACTGAAAACACGACCAGGACACTCGTGATAACTCGTGAAAATAGACTGCTTTGTGAGCTTTCATTTGATCAAAAAGAACTCGTTCAAAAAGCCGAAATTAGTATGTACAGACTTTTAAAGGCACGTTGAGAGTTGTTGTTCACTAGAAACTATACATGTCCTGGAAAGTTGGACTACATAATATCCTTATTATTAAATAAAAATAAAAACTCTTTAACCACAACAAATATAAGAAAAGAAAAATACAACCTGGAAGCGCTTTTCGAAAGTAAGGCTTTCATTAATCGGCAGGAACCAAGGAGAACACGAGGAAGACCAAAGTGAACTGAGTTAAGAACCGAAATGTTTTTATTGTATACATTTTTACCCTTTTTCCTGAATTGTTTTTACATAATATCCTGTCAACATCACCTAGAAAGAGAAGGCCTGCTCACGGGCCATCGAGTGTGTTCATTCTTGTAGCCATGGTAGCTGGTATTGCCCTGCAGTGCAGTTTCCACTGCAGGAGGATGGAATTCAGAACTTCCAAGATCAATTCGTGACCGCTCTTGTTGACACGGTCGTCTCTTCCCGAGAGTCCGTTTAAGTAGGTCAAACCCACAAAAGTCCAAAGGTGATGCGTCCGGCGACTTGACGGAAATGTCGCTGAATGGAATAGAGCGGATTCCAGTATCTTCTTGCATGAGTTCCAGGAACAGGCGAGTTGACGTGGCGGTGTGACTCGACGCCTTATCTAGTTTACCTCTGTTTTGTGCAAACGGGGGATGTCATGGGTAAATATGGGGGTTAGAACGTTAGTCTGATAGTATATGGTCTTGACTTTGGCCTTTGACTCAATTCTGTGTAAAGTTAACATGCCGTTGTAGCTGTATGCTGCCACGATCATGAAATCTTTTGAAAATTTTTCTTTGCATTCATGGTACCATTTTCTGAAATCCTTAGAACCCCTTGGGCGGTAAAAATCGCTGTTCTTGTTCCAGTCGCATAAATAAACATTCAGTGTAATCACGTATTTCCACTTTTCATCTGCCAGGTATCGTTCATACAGTTGACGGCAGTTGGCACGTCGCTCTTGAACATGACGCGGCAACAACTTATGAACGTCACTCTTGTGTCTCTTCTCCAGTTGTAAATCTCAGTTGATAATTGTGTGTACCGTGTACACTGATGTCCTTACCTTCTGTGCAATTGCCCGTTATGTTGGTGGGTTACATCCAGTTATGAGAGCACGAAATTTCCGAACGACGTCAGGAGTACTGCTAGTGAATGGTCTCGGATTGGCCTGCTTTTTACCCTCAGGAATGGCGCCGTTTCTGGTTTTTCCAATGTTATTTAGTACACAAGATATTCCTTTCTTGGAAACTAAGAAGCCTCGCTTCTTGCATGCTTTAGTAATTCCGAAACAGCTGAATCTGATGCCGGAAATGGCTGTTATGTAGCCCTCCCAATATTTGTCAATTTTCGGTGGCATAACTCTGTTTTTAGTTAATACTAACTATTTTAATACCTGCCCTAACAATACACCACGTGATAACTCACGTGAAATGAACGCGCGAGCCATAGATCTCTAACAACCCTGTGTATAATCGCTCAGTTTACGGTGTTTATCATTTACTCGTGTCTGGTCAAAGCTCACTTAATTTTAGAAAAATTGTACCAAGTGGGAAATATGAAAATCAGGGTTTGCTAACTTAATCAATCAGAACATGCAATGTTCTAGAACTCTTTTCAAGCAAAAACGCAAAAAAGGAAACGCCAAAACCATAAATCCACAAATAATTTTTAACACACTTTATTAAGTAGCGGAAGAATTTATTTGCAAAAATACTTGAATCCAAAATTCACTTATCTCTTGTTTCGTAGAGAAAAAATCTCCACTTCATTCAAAAATTAATTCAGGATTCATGGTTATAAAGCATTACATGATTGTAGTTTTATACCATATAAGCTGCCGTGTGATGTATGCATTTTCAGCCTTGAGTTTTGCCACCGTTCATATTAAAAAGGCACATTAAATACACATACGTACATGGATACGTATTCAGAGTGGCCAGATTATTACGACTACCCTATTAGTACTTCGTTGGGCCACCTTTTGCCTTCAATACTACGGCGATTCTTCTTGGCACTGACTCCACGAGATGTTGAAAGGTGATGCGAGGAATCTGCCACCATGTCTGATGAATAGCACTATCCAGTTGTGTGAGATTTCATGGTTGTGAAACTACCTGCCTGATGGCTCTTTCAACTTCGTCCCACAAATGCTCAATTGGATTGAGATCTGGTAATTGTGGGGGCCACCTAAGCAAGTTAAAGTCTCCCTCGTGTTCTTGAAACCACTCCTGCACAATACGAGCAACGTGACATGGCGCATTGTCTTGTTAGAAAAAGCCATCAACATGATAAGATGAACTTTATCAGCAACGATACTTAGGTATGTTATGCTATTCAGACGTTGTTCCACACGAATTAAAGGGCCCAAATCATGCCAGAAAGATATGCCCCAAACAATACCACTGCCCCCACCACCTGGAAGGTTTGTACTCATGCATGTGGGGTTCATGCTTTCATGCTGTTTCTGCCAAATTCTCGTTCTGCTGTCAGCATGATGTAACTGGAAAAGTAATTCATCTGACCATGTGACTTTTTTCCCAGTGCTCGTATGTCCAATCTTTGTGTTCCTGTGCGAATTGGAGACGTTTTATCTTGTTAACTGCAGACAGCAAAGGTGTTTGAGCAGGCTTTCGGTTTCCATATCCATAAGATGCAGCGTGTCATAAACAGTGCGCTGATTAAGATATGCAGTAATTTGATGCACTGTTTCTCCTACTGTTGTCTTGTACCAGTCTCGTCACTCTCCGGTCTACCCGAACATTGACTAGACGCTGACGACCACAATTCGCACGCTCAGGCCCAGTTTTTCGGCTGACAATCCAGTCTTTAACACAAACAACAGCTGCTCTTGAATATTTAACGAATGCAGATGTTTTGCTGATACTCGCTCCATGGTTCCGAGCGCCAACAGTCATCCCATGTACAAAGGCTGTTAATTCGCGTCGTTTACACATATCTTAAGAAACAAATGACGTCTACTGTCGTGGCAAACAACCTGCTTCCCTATGTATAATGGTCTGACCCTCTAGCAACTTCAGCCCGAAATCATAGCTAATTCTCCCTCAAACGTCAGGTGGTCATAATAATTTGGCCACTCAGTGTATATGAGGAGCTCAGAACAAGAGGGATGTAAGTGACAAAAAGTAAGTTTTGAGAAAAAAAAGGTTAAAGAGTATATTCAACGCTTCAAAAGGCGAAAACATACAAAATTCGGACCTAATTAAAACATTAATAAGTTTGAGTTTTTTTTTGCCATGACACTCTGTCACGTGTAAAAATGTGCAGATAATGACATAGTGGAATAATGACAGATAAGGTGGGTTAAGATACTTAAATAAACCAACGATTTATTCGGTATTTATGCACACAGTAGAATAAACGGTTGTAAATAATGTCAGTCATTGAATAAATTATTACTTGGAATAAATAAGGATATCAAAGATAAATGACAGTCATTAAATTATTTAATGTCCTTTAAAACTTATTGAAAACCTTCAATTATTTAATAATCGTTGTCGTTGCACTGCCAACGGCGAAACCCGACGTTCGTGTAGGCTTCCTTGTCGAGCCCGGAGGCAGGGAGCGAAGTGTAAGATTTACTAACTGTCCGTCGCCACTCCGCAGCCCACTGAATATTTCCGTTGTACCAAGGCATGGATGAAGAAAAGATGGATGGGACACTCCATTGCCTTCCTCAGTGAGTTTGATTTTGGGGCGACATCTGGAGCTTTGCGTAGTACTAAATATAATCGTCTGCTTAGATTAGGTTAATAAAATTAAAAATAGACTAAAAACATAAAAATCAAAAATATAAAAAACTTTCTAAGCACACTTTTATCTTAAAAAGTCACTTAATATATGAATTTCTTTTTTTTAAAAAAAATTCTAGTACTGCGCAAATCGAAACGATGGTGGTGAAGTTTCGGTTTAGTACTGCGCAAAGCAGAAACTGAAACCATTTTTTTTTATTTCCCAGACAGTTTGGTTTAGTACTACGCAAATCGCCAGAGAGCGCCACTGAAAAAAAACTCACGCTCGACGCATAGGAGTGTCCCATCCATCTTTTCTTCATCCATGACCAAGGCCTCCTAGATAACAAGGCCCGGACAGTTCGAGCATGATGGGAATGGTCATGTGATCAAAGGAGGGAAAGTTGCAGACGATGCAGGCGCTACTCTATCTTACGCTAAGCTTACGTGCGAATGCAGATCATTTTATTATTCAGCATGAACCATTTAAAATATAATTCTTTCACAACATATTGTAAAGAAAGCATGGATTATTAACATTCTTCAAGTAGGCATATAAATTTATTTTGTTTCTGTTTATTTAAGTCATCGACGACGTTTATAAGCGATCCTTCCATGATCAGATCGTGTTTAAGCGATAGCGACACGCAAATTTGATGAAAATCATTAGCATTTAATGAACTATTCATTCTAAAAATTCGAATAACATTTTAGAAGATCCAGAATAAAAGAAATTACAATCGCATTCATTTAAAACATATTGTAGTTAAATAAAAACGAAATAAACATCGAAGCATTAGCTCCAGTGAAGTAGGCCTAACTGTAAATATAAGATTATATGTGAATGATTTATCTGCTATTTGCATACTACTAACATTTATAAATAAAACAAATGTTCACACAAATAGCAATAAGCCAAATTTGCAGTTAGGCTATGCCCTTTGTTGTTTTTCAAGCATTTAAGGTTTGGTTTGGTTTGGTTTGTTTGGTATTAATGTTCTTTTCAACTGCCATGGTCATTTCAGGACGGCGTTATAGAGGCCGCAAATTTTGCCTCGCAAGGGTTCTTTAACGTGCAGCCGGCAAACGACTACACTGGACCAACGGCTTTACTTCCCTTCCGAAGGAAGTGCGTGATCTCATGATTTTCCCCTGAAAAAATCCTCGTCGTCCTCGGCTGGGGTCGAACCCGCGTCCTCGGGCATCAGAGGCGATCACGCAACCCCTGAGCCATCGAGGCCTCGTCGTCCTCGGCCGGGGTCGAACCCGCGTCCTCGGGCATCAAAGGCGATCACGCAACCCCTGAGCCATCGAGGCCGATAAGCATTTAAGGCATTAAGCTCTAGATCAAAATGCTCTCACAGGCGAAACATTTACCTACTACATTTGTAGTGCTTAATGCTTGAATCAGAATTAGAAACAACTACAATCAAATATTTCTTTATTAAATGTAATAATTTAAATATTATTGAAAACCTACAATATTTTATAAAAATAGAAAATACCTATAACATTTTGAAAAGCAATAGAAAAACTCATAAATGTCTATCGATGTTTTCCTTTAATTTGCTAACGGGCTCTTTTTTAGCACATTTTCTATATATAGAAATGTGCTTATGTGATCGGTTTGTCCAGCTGTCCGTCCGTCCGTCCGTCCGTCTGTAGACAATCCCACAATTCATTGCGTTGCATGTATTGAATTGCATGTATTGCAATCTCACAATTCATTCAATCATGTCTTGAGTGACTATCATGAGAAAATAATGATAATGGTTAACAGTTTAGTAGCACGTGCCCTAATGGTGCCCTATGGCATGATATGGTACCATTGGAAGTTTCAATTCTAACAAATTGCATGTAATAT